>ML818343.1:32215-52124 GCA_009831015.1 Picea engelmannii | reverse complement strand
ATAGATCCATGGTGTATTCCTGGTGGCTATGCTATATTTTGATGGCATGGATCCACAGTGTATGATTGGTGGCCATGACCTATGTCTACAATGTCATCCATCTGTGATCTATGTATGGGATTTCCTACCTAAGAATTGGTATATATGATATTCTGTAGATGCTTGGTTGTTCACAGGTTTCCAATTAGGTGCACTCTTGGTTTCTGACACACACATGCAGCTTACAAAGTCTTTCGGCTGTCACTGATTCCAGCCTCATAATTTGGGGGGCATTATGTTACCCATGATTTTGGTCATCATGATGGTGTATTAATGATGGTGTACTCGGGCTTTTCATAAGAACTTTCTCCTGAGAAAAGTTACCTTCATCTCTTCCTAGAAAACATACTTTTGAAGAGGGTTCGCAGACTGCTAGTATACCAGGGTGCGAGAATGACCCATTCTCACAGGCTGCCTTAATCTAGGGTGCGAACTTCTCGCACTGTGTTGAATATCTAGAGTGCGAACTCATCCTAAATCATGAAAAAATATGAATTCTCGATGGTTCTAGAAGGGAATCTTCTAGAAGAATGGGTTGGCATTCGAATGGTTATCCTTGTACTGGATTCCCTGATATTGTGGGATCATTCTTATCCAAGTAACTATCTCATTCTCTCCTATATATTGAGGGAATTTTCATGGAAAAGGTTAATCAAGATTCATTGGAGAATTGGTGAAATAATTGTGTGAAGGACTTAGCTTGAACATGAGCTTGGAGACTCTAGTTAGTCTATCAAGAGGATTTGATCTTCTTTATGAAAGGATTGAGCAACTGTGTGTGTTGGAGCCAAGAGACATCGAAAGGAAGTTTGCGACATCAAGGATATTAGGTTGTAATCTTTACTTTCAATCAATATGATACAGTGGCATTCCCTTTCCCATAAAGCTATTCTCACTTTATTGTGTAATTCCTTGATCATACACATAAGTTGACAGTTGAATATATTTTGTTATCTTCACTTTGGTTGGTTTGTGTTGTATTGGTATTGACCTCACGAGAGCACCGGAGTGAAGCGGGAGAAACAGAGACCCTAGGAAGCAATACTAAGGTATGTTACTTGTTCCTTCCTACTAGCTAATTCAATGGTCAAAACTTAGGGAAAGAGTCATCTCCTGTCTTGTTTTGTTCTAGATCCAGGTGGATCTAGGGAGATCTGTTAGTGTCTGCACCTACCAATTAGTCTAATAACGCCATGTGTTCCAACACTCCATCTAGGATGGCGCAGTGCACCTATCTTGCCAACTTATAGCTGGAAAGCTCGTCAGAAAGAACTACCCCATGCAGGTCATCGGGTTCGTGGTGGACCTAGCAGAAAAATGTGTGGAGGGGATTAAAATGAATTGGTCGAGCTACCTCGTCAACGAGCTCAATAAAGAATATCACGAAGTGCAAGATCAAGGATACATGTTCCATTTCATCTAATTTCTTGTGTTGATCACATTTGTCGCTTGGAAAATGTTGGAAGGAGCATCCTTCTTTGATATTGAACCATCAGATTCGTTGGCCGCGAGGTTCTCAACCTTATGGTACATGAATGAAATGTCAAAGCAATGGAAGTTGAACGCAGTGTTCCACGCCTACTATCATTAGTTGAAGGTTGCTATTGATTCGTTCCCACACATGACACCGTGAACATTGCACCAATATAGACCATTATCTAAGTTCTACGTAGATTGACACTTCATTTATATCACTGTGCACAGGGATGAGAGAAAGGAGCAATTAAAGTCCTACTATAATATGACAGACGAAGATATAGAATATATCACGAAGGAGTGGCCAGTAGAGTTCCTTGTACCAATTGAGGATGCAAAACTCTCCAACCCTGACATCATAGAAGCCCCTTGGTCACCCAGGCCGAGCATGTCAGACATACTAGCATGAAGAACAAGAAGAAAAAGGAGGAAGTCAAAAACATAGAAACTGATGAGGAGGACATCACATCATAATAAAGTAGACCTGACTCGCCCATAAGAGGAGCAGGAGATGAAGTAAATCAAGAAGGAGAAGGGGAAGAAGGAGAAGGGGAAGAAGGAGAAAAGCAAGGAGAAGGTGAGGCTACATTGTCGAAGGAACCCTCTACTGAGACATAAACATCAAAGAAGAGGAAGGTTTCTCTGCAGAAACCTTCAACAATAAAGAATACCCACGCCAATAAGCCACAGCCAGAGGCTACGCTCACAGAGGATGACATCGGTCTAGTCCGTGGAGAGATGGAGGATGCATCTGAGGACCTCTTACAAAGATATGGCATGAAGCAAGAAGAGTTGTATGTAATATTTGAGAAGGTGCTGAAGGAGATACAGATAGATATTCAAGTTAGTCGTGCAGTACCTAACACACCCTCCTTGTTGGAGACTGTGGAGTTGGGGGATGAACCAGCCAAACTTCGAAGATTGGCAGATGCAACAGAGACTCAGCTTTAGTGAGTCCAAGAGGAGAAGGAAAAGGATATATACACCCTTAAGAAAGAAAGAGAGGAGATCTTGGAGCAACTATGAGTTGCACGGTACTATGAAACCACTTATGAGAACAAGAAGGAGGATTTTTGGGTGATGCTCAAGGAGGCAAATGTGAAGATATGGAGGGAAAAGGACTAGTTTCTCACAGAACAAGCCACAATCAAAGAAGTGGTGGGAAGATAAATTCACTCTATGCCAGGTGTGGCATAGGAGGAACATGAGGTAGTTGAGGTTCAAGTGACAAATCTTGTTGAGGCCATCCAACAACTTCAAGCAAGGGTAACAGAGTTGGAGCTTCAAGCAGTACCTAGCACTCCACACGAAGTGCACGACCAGAGGGAGGAAGCCTCTAAGTGCACAGCGGAAAGGATTAGAGTCCTCACCTCATAATGTAAGAAACTAAGCAACAAAAGTGCGTAGACCTAAGAACACCTCATGGAAGACCCAGAACTTAGGAAGTTGGAAGCACAGCTACAGGAGGTGCAACAATAGGCACTAACAGTACAAGTGCAGATGAAGTCGCTCACTATAGTCGAGATAATGAAGAGATAAAAATAACAGTGCATGGCCCAACAACAAATTACCACCATCGAGGGAAGAGTCATGGAGGTCACACAGAGGCTACAGCCAGTGCAGGAGGAATCCTACATGATGTTTGAAGAGATTGAAGGACAAGGTTCTCAACTAGACCAAATGGTTGCGGAAGTTGAACAACGCCTGGAAGGTCATGTTATAGTGCAGATGATCCAGGAGTTTGTTGAGCAGGAGGCTCAGGCGAAGCAACAAGTCGAGGCAGATCGAGCTTAGCGTGAGGCATTCAAACAAGAACTACCCAGATATGAGTGACTCTGGATGAGTCACAGGAGAGTGTTGGGGGCATGTTGGCCCTCAACCAAATTTTGAGGAAACATTGGTCGCGTTTGACCACTTTTTGGACTTCAACATGTTGGTCAAAGATGGAGCACCCAAGCAGAGCTGAGATTGCATGATCTCACTTTTTTTATGGGATTTGTGGACCCAACAAGGGGTTGATTATGGTTTATGTAATGGGTTATGGGATGGCATCCCATGGGTTTACCCATGATTAGGCCTTTTTGTAAGGAATGTAAAAGTATAAATTAAAAAATATTATAATGTAGAAATAGCAAAGTAGGTAGTATGTAGCTAAGTGAAAAAGGGAAGTAATTGGATAAATGCAATAGACAAGTAGTTATGTGTTGTTTTGTGCAACATAACACGTATGTAAGGCTATGTGCTTGATAGATGAGTTGGATTTGTGCCTTGACCTAATTTTGGGAAGGTGGATCTAGTGCACAGTGCACAAATCACTTGTCTGGTGCGAAGCTTGGCTTTGTGGCTTAGTGCACAAGAGTAGAGGAATGTAAGAGATTATAGCGTAATAAATAATAAGAAGCATATGGTGGACATAGCCCCACACTAGGGTGAACCATGTAAATCATGTGTTGATGGTTTTCTTCAACGAGTCTAAGAGGAGAAGGAAAAGGCTATAGATTCCCTTAAGAAAGAAAGAGAGGAGATCTTGGAGCAACTACGAATTGCGCGGTACTGTGCAACCAATTATGAGAACAAGAAGGAGGATTTTTGGGCGATGCTCAAGGAGGACAACATGAATATACAGAGGGAAAAAGACCAGCTACTCGTAGAAAAAGTCGCAGTCAGAGAAATGGTGGGTAGAGCACTTAACTCTAAGCCAGGTGTGGCACAGGAGGAGCATGAGGCAGTTGAGGTTCAAGTGACGAAGCTCATTGAGGCCATCCAACAACTTCAAGAAAGGGTATCAAATTTGAAGCTTCAAGTAGTACCTATCACTCTGCACGAAGTGCATGACCAAAGGAAGGATGCCACTAAGAGCATAGTGGAAAGGATCATTGTCCTCACCTTAGAATGCAAGCATCTAAGAAATAGAAGTGTGCAGGGCTACGAACGCCTCATGGAAGACCCAAAACTTAGAAAGTTGGAAGCGACACTACAGGAGGTGCAACAACAGGCACTAATAGTACAAGTGTAGATGAAATAACTCACTGCAGTCGAGAGAATGATGAGATCACAAGAATAATGGATGGCCCAACAATAGATTACCACCATCGAGGAAAGAGTCATGGAGGTCACACAAAGGCTACAACCGGTGCAGGAGGAATCCTACACGGTATTTGAATAGATCGAAGGAAAAGGTTTGCAACTGGAACAAGTGGTTGAGGCAGTGGAACAATGCCTAGAAGGGTCTGTTACAGTGCAAATGATCCAGGAGTTCGCTGAGCATGAGGCTTAGGCAAAGAAACAAGTCGAGGAATATCGAGCTAAGATTGAGGCATTCAAAGTAGAACTACCCAGATATGAGTGACTGTAGATGAGTCACAGGTGAGTGTTGGGGGCTTGTTGACCCTCAACCAAATTTTGAGGAAACATTGGTCGGGTTTGACCACTTTTTGGACTTCAACAGGCTGGTCGAAGATGGAGCACCCAAGCGGAGCTGAGATTGCGGGATCTCACTTGTTTTATGGGATTTGTGGATCCAAAAAGGGGTTGATTAAGGTTTATGTAATGGGTTATGGGATGGAATCCCATGGGTTTACCCAGGATTATAACTTTTTGTAAGGAATGTAAAAGTATAAATAAGAAAATATTGTAATGTAGAAATAGAAAAGTAGGTAGTATGTAGCTAAGTGAAAAAGGGAAGTAATTGGATAAATGCAAGAGGAAAGTAGTTATGTGTTGTTTTGTGCAACAAAACACATATGTAAGGCTATGTTCTTAATAGAGGAGTTGGATTTGTGCCTTGACCTGATTTTGGGAAGGTGGATTTGGTGCACAGTGCGCAGATCACTTGTCTGGTGCGAATCTTGGCTCTTTGGCTTAGTGCACAAGAGTAGATGAATGTAAGAGATTGTAGACTAATAAATAATAAGAAGCAGTTGGTGGACGTAGCCCCACACTAGGGTGAACCACATATATCATGTGTTGATGGTTTTCTTTGTGTTATGATATTTATGTCGTAGATCTTCTTAGTGCATTGATTATTATGAATGATAGATAGATATATGAATGCTTAGTGCTTTTCTTATGCTGAATGTGTTGGATCTAATTTATGATGCTAAGTGTAATGTATATTTTGTCATTGATACTGCATCAATCGGTACTGAGGGTTTGATCTACGATATGATTAAAGCTAATGAATTAATGTGTGTTTTTCCTAAGTACTCTGTGAAGTACTCTATAAAGTGTTATAATCACATATTTGCGTCCCATCTTGGTTACAGACACTTGAGTCCTGTAAACCCCCTTGTCTCTACCTCAAGTGAGACTTCTCCTTCTTCACAGGTGTTTCTGAAAGAGCCGGTAGTTAGGGTTTTGTTGGTGCATTGTTGATAATTGAACCCTAGGTTTTCCCTTGTTCCAACACTGGGAAAGGGGTTGGAGTTCAAAATGGTGACATGGAAAGGACCTATAGTGCTATATATTTCATGTATAAGAGTATAAAAGAGGGGGAACCTAGGGGAAAGTAGGACTATTATACTGCAGATCAAGACTTGTTTATTTCTTTGAAGTTAATGCAAAAGTTTCCTCTTTCTGAAATTTGAGATTCATCATGGTGTTTATGTTCAGTATGTGCTTCCTGTATATCATTTCCATGATTATTTTTTCCTTCTAGCATTTTTCGAGAGTAAGTGGTAGGAATTCATCTATGTTTGATGCTCCTTTTGTTGGATTATTGAGAGGGGGGGTGAATCAGTAATAGAGCAATTTAATTCCTTTTTAACCATATAATCCAAGTGTTATATCAATGAAGCATTATCATCCAATAACTACAGAGCAAATAAGAAGTGAACAAATGAAAAATCATACACATACACAGTACATTGTTTTACATGGAAACCCAAATCATGAGAAAAACACAGAATGCTTTTTCTTATATGTCTTGAAGAATTACATTCATTGGAAGCACCAACTTCCTTTGTTTTCCAGCTACAACTGGAAGGAGGCTCCAACCCCCTAGTTTCTCAAGCTACAACCCGAGGGAAGCTCCAACGCCCTAATTATTTGGCTACAACTAGAAGGAGGCTACAACCCCCTATGTTCTCCGGCTACAAACGGAAGGTAGCTACAACCACCTGTCCTTGCCCTATCCTGCCACCTTGAAGTAGAAGTAGAATGATGGAACCACTGTCACACTATCACTATGAGATATACCACTATAAACCTGTACCAATAAATCTTAACCATGCATCAACCATGCATCAACCTGTACCTCAACCTGTAATCAACCTGTAATCAACCTGTACCATAAACAAGTGCATCAACCATGCACCAACCTGTAATCAACTTGTACCATAAACAAGTTCATCCAACTATGTACCAAGTATGTACCAATCATGTGTCAACTACTCATAAAGTATGACTCATCAATATGTACCAACATCATCAACTATACACCTCACGTATGTGCCAACTCATCAACTACTTGTCTCAACCATGTACTCAACATGTACCTCAACCAAAATCCCTCATCATTTTCATCATTCAAATATGATTTGTAGCTCTGTAATAGAACTAGTGTATATTATCACATTCCTGCAAACATTCCTTAACTTTAACAACAAGAGACTAGCATTTTCATCAAACTTTTCTTTAGTCTCACAAGACTAGTTTTGGATTAGTCAACAACCCTGACTTGAAGTAATCATAACTTTGAACCTGTAATGTATAAATATCTGAAACTGATCCAAAATGTTCTTTAGTGTGTTTTATGCAATTCCTCCAAGTGTCACTACTTGGAACCTCTCAGAAAAGGAGTAATAGCAATAATGATATACCTTGCTGAATTCTAGCCTATTCTAGAGAGCGAGCTTGTAGAGAATTCCCCGCACAACATATTTGATGAATTGATCTGAAACTGTTACAAAGAATACTACAGACTGTACCCAAACCAAAAACATTTTTCTCACTAAATTTGGGTCTGTTTTGAAGAAGTTATGATGTTTTTACCCGAAACGCCTGATTTTGACTAGTTTCAAGACTGGCCACAAACCCTATTTTTCACGGAGTGTAACTCCCAAAATACAATTACCCGCAAGCTGAATTTATTACCATAGATACTTGGATATGTTTTCTCACTTTCATTGCAATTTCACTATCTAAATCATTATATAAAAAAACTTATAGCGAAAATGGTGAGATGACCTGTAAATAACATACCTTACAAAGCACCATCAAAAGAATTTATCCTTCCTTGCATTTCGGCCTTCTTTTCTTCACCTTCACTCAGACTTCTGATTTAGATATCCTTGGTTACCTTAGACACATATAGATATTCAATATTCTCAAGTGTGATACAAATGAGAGAGCGTTGCCTCTTATTTATACTCTCCAAGTAGCTTCCTTAAAAACATCTTCTAGGTCACTTGGCCCACTTTCCTTATTTTAGTGTTGGGTCCACTTCTAATTTCTCCATTAAATTTATTATTCAAATAATTTATTTTGTATTCACTTTGAATTATAACTCACTCATCACTTCACTTTATTATTTACCTTTTAAAATCTCATAAACCACTTTGACTACTTTGACCTTTTGGGGCTTCTAGATGACATATGAGGGTCCTCGAACTTTGTAAGGCCATAACTCTCAAACTGTGAGGAGTTATGTGACGTTATACATGTTATCAGCCTATAAGTTATAGGATCAACTGGTGACTGGGATATTATTTGTCTCTAGTGTTTTTTGTTGACAAATGATTTTTCATTCTGCAAATAAAAAGAAAAAGAAAGAAAAGAAAAAAGAAAAAGAAAGAAAAGAAAAGAAAAAAGAAAAAGAAAGAAAAGAAACGAAAAAGAAAAAGAAAAAAAGAAAAGAAAAAGAAAAAGAAAAAAAGAAAAAGGAAAGAAAAAGAGGGCATAAAATAATTTCAATAAAAGCCCCATGCAATAATATTAACTTGGTCCATACCTTTCAAGCATGGCCAAGTTCTTTTTAAATTCGATGTTGATAGGGGAGTGAATGAATTTGGCTAAACAGTTTAATCTTAGCCAATGTGTCTAGGTTAGATTAGTGAATAAATCTGGCTAGACTATCTAATTTTGGTCAGATAGCCCCAGGGTAGAGTAAATTCTTAACCCAACAGTCTAATCTGGGTTAATTGTCATAGGAAGCTAGGTTAGAATACAGGCTAGTTGCTTTGTTGCTTCATCTCAATAAGAACCAGTTTGATGTAAGTGTTACACCATGTTTCAGAGGCTTAAAATATCGTTGGTCAAGCCCCATGGTGGTGTCTACTTGAAAAACCTTGGAAAAAACCATAAAATGTGTTTATCCTAAGTTTTTCCCCGGCGCATGTGTTTTCCGCTCCCTGCACATATGCTCACTGCACATATCAATGGTCCTGATCGCGGTGCCCAGATCTACGGTGGACAGATGATTCCATACCCCCCCCCGACTTTTCTTCTTTTAACTGGGAGGGCGGGGGTCCAGAATCGATGATAAGACTCGTGCGCATCTGGACGACTCAGGATCGAGCACTCAAATCTACGATCAACGTTGGATTCCAGAGCCCCCCATCCATTTTGCCTTTAATGGAAGGGCGGGGATCTGGAATGAGTGATAAACAAAGCGCAGAGATCTACGGCTCAGAAACAGGCGCATAGATCAACGGCCCAAAATGGATTTTGGACCCCCCCGGATGATCTGCTTTTAACTGAGGGGGGGGTCCAGAATGGAATCTTTCCTATGGCGAGTCCCTGCCTATACGTGGCATGAATTTACCGGTCCCAAGTCCAATCGTCTCCTTCTATCTGACCTACCATCGTCATCACTGGATGTCACCATCCACCTTTCCCGAAATGGTCATGTCCCATAACTGTTGTCAGTCCTTCCCCCCCATTCGCTCGTGGCAAGCCCCTTACTATGACTTTTACCTCCAATCGATAGCTGCCACATCACCCGTCCGTATCCCTCAGTCACCATCACCCGCCATCTCACCCTCAAAATGATCCGTTGGTCATTTATTACTGGATAGCCTATCTGTTATCCAACTGACCTGTCTCACGTGCCCAACCAACCCCCGTTTACTTAAAACTATCGTTATTCCCCTTACTTTCGCTATTCACCCATCCCACCAAAGAAATTCACCGCTTACTCCTCTGTTACATTCGGTTTCCCTCATCCATAGTCAGTCGCCCCCACTAACGTTGTGTTTTATTGTAGGTACTATTGCAGAAATGGCGCCAAAGTCCAAACAAGCAGAAGGAGAGGAGAATCCGTTTCTCCCACCTCCTGTCGACCTGGACAGGATCCCACTGGTCGACAAAGACTGATTAATCATAGAAACAAAATGTGATTTTTATTTCTCGGACCTTCAGTCATGGTTCAAGGAAGTTTTTCTGGACCAGAGTGATGAAATTGGACTCTGGGAGTCCAATTTACCCCTCTACCTCTTCCCTCAGATCCACCATTTTCCCGAGTTTTCTCTCAAGTGTCAAGCCCACTATATTCCTGAGCAAAGAGCCATCGTCTCCTCGTTCGGAGAGATCCTTTTCCTCATCACACCTGAATCCATAGACCAGATGATGCAAATCCCCCGAGCTGACTCTGCGTCTCCCTTCAACCTGGAAATTCTTACAGAATTATACCAGAAAATGACCTTCCCCCAAAGAGCTCAAATATTCGAGCTATTCTTTCCCCCATCTGCTCAATTTCCCTCCACAAATCCTCCTTATCCATATTCCATGTTCTCAACTAAGGGAAACCAGGTCATATCATCCCTTTGTGCTTTGTTAGGATACTATTCTGACTAGTGGGTAGATGAACCCATTCTCGGTTTTCTATCCATCTTCTCTAACGATGAAAAGCCCACTACCCATTTTGATTTCAGCACATTCTTGGCAGGAAATATTCATGAACAGTTCGTGAATTTTGGCACGGAAGGCATGTTCAAATACTCATCGATACTAGCATACTTGTTCGTCTTCTTCCAGGTGGATAAATTTGGATTTTCCATGAAGAAGATGGATGGAGATGGTAGACCTCAGGTAGTCACAGCGTGGACCTCCTTTCTCAAGCACAACTCCACTGATTTCAGTTTCAAGGAGTTCATCGACCAATTCTACCACCCTGTGGTAAGCATGCTAGGTGGCAGGCCTGAGCCTCGAATAAACGATGAAGTTCAGAGGATGCTGCATCTCTTGGACAACACAAAGACCGAGGATTGGTACCTGTATCAATATTACATCGAGATCAGAGTATACGGGTGTGAGTTGGCATCGTATAAACTGCCCAAGTATTTGCCTGTCAGGATTTTTGCTTTGGAATATATAAGGCAGATAATAAATTCCGATGATATCCACTTCGTGTCATTGAAGAAAAAGCAACATCTAAGAATCAAGGGGCAGATTGGCTCCTTCATCTACAACAATTGTGGTGCTAGGGAAGAAGAAGACAGGATGCTAAGGGAGATGAAGTTCTTCATGAGCTTCCCATGGCATTATGATCCATGTGGGATCATCTCAGAGATGAGGGTGAAGAACAAAAACATCCCATATGTTCATGAGTCCAGGCCCGAAGTTGAGAAGTTCGCAAATAAGACAGCCTGGGAGCCCAACACTTTGATCGAAGTACAATAGCAGGATGCCCCGACCACTGTATCTCAAACAGCCATGCCACAGGTCCCAAAGGAAAAAAGGCCTCGACAAGATTTATCTCCACCTGTCACGAAGGTATCGTTTGAAGAGTTTGAGCTGCGTACTAAGAGGCCCAAGACAATTTCAGTTCCTGGCCCGAATGGAGAAAAAGAAGCCCCGTCTACAACAACAACCAAGGTTGATAGGCCACCCTTCGGTTCGATCCTCCATAAGGCCATAACCTCAGCAGTGATGGAAAAATATACAAATCCTCCATTGACCACCCAGCCAAGCAAGGTGGGACCGAAGCTGAGTATCTTCGAGAAGTATGAGCTGATCAAGAAAAGGAACCAGACCCTGACCAGCAGTACTTGCGCCCAATTCTGGAAGCAGACGTCGACTGCACAACATAGGTTGCTATCGACATTCGACACCAAGAAGGGAAGAATGCATATGGAATTCCTCCAGGCACAGGTACCAGATCCAAAGGTGATCACTAACTACAAGAGGTCCACCTTTGAATTCCAGACGAAGGATGTGCACCCAACCGATCATATGGATCTGCACAAGCAGACTAGGGAAATGGTCTTTTACACGCTGGTGCATGCTTCCACTTCTGCATCCAAACTGCAAGTGTCCCTGAACAATGTTCAAACACAATTGAAGCTGGAGAAGATATCGTCCTTTGCAAAGGACAATAGGATCAAAACTTTGGAGGAGTTGGTCCTCAAGATCGGTTACGATCCTTCAAACGTGAAAGCAGCTGAGGAAACGATAAAGAAGAAGAATGTTGACATAGCATCCTTGATGAAACAACTGAAGCTCCTGCCCACAGAGGATTCATAGGCGAAGGAGATAATAGAGAAAGAAGGCGAGAAGGATGAAATTCTCAAGCTGCTCATGGAGCAGAATGCACAGCTTAAAGAAACGGAAGCTGAGATGGAGAATCTATTAAAAGAGAAAGAGCAACTGAAGCCAATGGAAGTCATTCCATTGAGTTCTATTCCAATTTTAGGAGTGAGCACAACATCAATTATAGAAGTCCCATCCGCGACTCCATTGACATCCCAGGAGAAGACAACTGACCTGGCTAAGTCCATGGAAACGATGAACCTGCAGGAAATAGAGATTAGCAATCTTAAAAAGGAGATTGAGAACCTTCAGGAACTCAAATATTCCTTCCAGACTAGCCTCTCCAAGGAAAAACAGGTGACAGAGCAGTTCAAGCAGGAGTTACAATAGCTCCGGAAGCAAACAGTGGCAGGAAAGACCTTAGACGAAGGTAAAGAGAGTGTATGGAAAGACATCACTAAGTCCATGAACAATATATGGCCCATGATCTAGATCATGTTTGAGTAGAATGAATTGGTCCAGAGGAGAAAACAAGCCATCGAGAAGATCAAATCAGAATTGGGGGAGATGCCAACACAGGAAAATGAGATCATCAAGTTACTGAACTCTAAGACTAGGGAAGAGCTAGAAGAGATGAAAATTGAAGACATAATAGATACCATCCTTGACGTCAAAAGAGTTTTGACCAAGAGAGGATTAATGCTTCAGCTGGAAGAAAAAGTTCAAGCCATGGACCTAGGGGTACAAAGATTCTTTAGTAAGATTGAAGCTCTCCAGAAGAAAGGTCTTCCTGGTCTGAAGGTAATTAATGATGAATTGATGACACTCCCAGATTACAAGAAGAGATTGGCTGATGTGTCTAAGGACAGTTCAAAGTTTGCAGGGATTCAAGGGAGCATCACCGACAAGGCATTTCTATATGCCCTTCAGTGGGACATCAACATCCAACACAAGATTCGATACATCTTCCTCACCAAGCCTACATTCGCCAAGTACACAGAGATGGACGAAGTGTATCGAAGACTGCTCAAAGTCAATGTGCCCAGTCATCTTAGATGGGAGGAACTCTGTAATCTGATCGATTAGTAGATGAGTTGTCCCAGTCTAGTCATTTGTCCATTCAGATGAGGTCATGTAGAGGCTTCATCAACGGCCCACTTAGAAATCAATGTGCAGTTACACCATGTCATCAAGCAGTTCCTAGATTTAGGAAATTTTTTAAATTAGTTAGGCTAAAACTAGATTTATCATGTCCTGGTCATTTATGTCAGGAACGTTTGTAATTTGAGTTATAAATACTTCATCTTTCGAAGTATTGGGGGTTGTTGATCTTCACACCCTGACGCTATCAGACTGTAATATTTTTGAAGAGATCTTCCATTAATAAAAAGGAGGCACTTTTACAGGATTCTTATGTGTATTCATTGGTGATGTTTTCTCTCTAAGTTGAATGTTATTCTCGCTTGGTTATCATACTGTTTTCTGAATATAATCTTTAAGAGTAACGAATGTTGCAGGATTTATCTCGTATACCCTATTTCTGACTTGAAAGATTTTAGTGTTTTATCTTCTGGTGTTTTCAATAAAGAAATTCTTAATTGCTTCTTTGTTGAAATTATCTTTCTCATATTTTCTACTATTCATCATTTATGCTATTAAAGAATCCAATGATTATATTATCTCTCCCTGTGAAAGTTTTCCTTTGCGTTTCTGGTTTGGATTTCACATTTTATTAAAACATAGACCCCATAGCCCACTGGATGTGTAGACTGTCTCAACCAATTCAAAAAACACTTTGAAAACAAAACTGACCTATTTCTTTACCTAGCCTAATATTTAAAATTGGAAACATAGCTAAATCAGAAAGAGAAATCCCTCTCTGAAGTTGGAAGGGCTAGATCCCAGCTTCAAAAGTGGTTGGATAAAGTTACCTTAGTATATTTCTTCTGCTGTCAACCTCTAGGAAATTTACCAAGTGCTAACATAGTGGCGACTCCACTGGAGAAAGAACTTAAAAGTTATAATTTCACGTTTTATTTTCCCTAAAATAAAGTTTGTTCCTGGAATATTGCAGATCTGAGAAGAAAGTAGTGTTTTGAGGTTGACTAAACTTTGTACATATTATTTTCGGACTCATAAAACCAAAAAGTATATATATATATATATATATAAACAAAAAATAAAAAATATGGCTCCTAAGAAAGCTTGTACTCAATCTCATCGAGACCCAGAACCTGCGATAGTGACAGATAACCCAGAATAGTTTCTCAGGAAAAAGACCATAGCTGAAATCTCAGTGAGTCATACTCCCTTGCATAAGTCCCTTTCCTTTTCGGGGGAACCCATTACCTTTCAAAACCCTGACTTTGACACCTTTTCCCAAAAACACCTGATTAGAACACGGTCTGATAGTTTCGTGACTGGAATAATTTTTGACTCAACCGTTTTATAACCCCGAACCCCTGAAGTTTTGTCTCCCACTGTGAAACCGCAAATCACTCCCTCAGTGCTATCCAGTCCCTCCTCGTCCTCGTCTTCAGTCACTACCTCAACGATCATCCAGTTTGTTGTCCCACCTCCTCCACCTGTCATGGCGGCTAGATATGCTCCCTTGGTGTTGGCTGCGCCTCTTCATGCCATGCCCCAAGACTATCAAATGAGACTTCCACAGTTCGATGCAACAGGACCTTTGAGTGCACAACAACACGTAGATAAAATGAATGATTATTATGATCTGCATGAAGTAGATGAAGCTGACGTTCAAATGAGATTGTTTGCTCAAAGTTTGACAAGTGACATTAAAAAATGGTACAAAGGGTTTCATGCTGCCTCAGTCCTTGACCTTACCTCATTCCAAATAAGTTTTCTAGATATATGGGAGGTAAAGAAAAACCTTCTACAAATTTTTTCAGAATACGAAAATATCAGAAGAAATCAAGGTGAGACAGTGCAAGATTACTGCACTCATTTCAACATGTATAACGCAATCCCAACTGAAATCAAACCTCCACAGGGTTTGGCATTGATAAAATTCCCCAATGGTTTTGACACTGACATGTCATACCAACTAAGGGAAAGAAATTCTACCACCCTGGAAGACATGCAGAAAAGTGCAAAAAGTGTGGAGGCCAATTTGTTGGCAAAAAGGGCACGTCAGAGGTCAGAGAGGAGAGTCACAATTAAAGAAGAACCTTCCACGTCAACCTCAGATTCCAAATTGGATTCTTTGGTCAGAGAAATGGAAAGAATGATGAAAAGACTTACTATGTTGGACATAAATCCTCCGAGAGAAAACCCACCAGCTCCTCAGGTTCGAAATCCTAAATTTAGGAGAAACCCTCCTCAAATCATACAGAGAGATCCTAGGGATCAAAGAGATAAGAGAGGTCTTGATTAGCAGATCAAAACTCCCCTACAAGAAAATTATGCTAATGAAGGGGAATAAGTGATTGAGGAATTGGAGGATACTCACATAAATCTCATGGGCATTCACGACAATGAAGCTATTTTCCTTACCCAAGAAGAGAAAGAACTTTTTCTTCTCAATCAAACAAAAGTAAGTGAAGAAGATGAAGATGCAGAACAACAAGCGTTCGAAAATGCCATTTTGGAAGTACACCAACAGTATAATCTGTGGAGTAAAAAGACAGAAGGGAGTTCCCCAAAAAAGACGATTGAAACGAAGAAGGTAGTCGAAACCAAGAAGGCCTCTGAGCCATCTGCCGAGAAGATTTCTGAGAAGAGTATTGTCGAAGTTCCTGTGAAGAAAAACCTTACTATTATGAAAAGATCGTCATAGCCTGAGGTTCCACCTATTAATCCACCAAGTACTTCTGGCCAGAAGAGTTTGGTGGACAAACTAGAATTGATGAGACAAGGCAGATCTCCTACACCTTTCAGCCTTGAGGGGGAATTATCCAAAGTAAAAATTCCCATTCCACTTTCTAAGTTGATGAATAAAGACATTTATCGTTCACAAGTGATCAAAGCACTGACCATTGAACCTGACATAGGCACGAAGGCCTTAACTATTGGATCAGAAAATCATTCAGATACCATGAACCTTACAAATGATCAACCTGAACTTCTGTTCAGACCCGAAGTTGATGGCCGAGACAATAATGGTGATGTCGCTCCTTTTTACATCAGTCTAAACATACATGACCTGATCTTGCATAATGCTATGCTAGATTCTGGTGCTTCCCACAATCTGATGCCTAAAGCAGTGATGGAGAAACTGGGACTGGAGGTCACCAGACCTTACAAGGATTTACACTCATTTGACTCGAGTAAAGTTAGATGTATTGGTTTGATTAAGGACCTATGTATCACCCTCGTTCAGATTCCTGCAAAGAGCATGGTCATGGATGTGGTAGTTGCAGACATCCCTCCGAAGTATGGAATGTTTCTTTCTCGGTCTTGGGGGGATAAGTTGAGAGGTACTCTGCAGCTATATATGTCTTATGCCACTATCCCAGTTTTCGGGAACAAAGAAGGCTATACAGAGAAACATTGATGAAGTACATGGTCAGTAGCCAAGAAAAGCCGCACACCTATCCTCTTTATTCCGTGCATTCCGACCTAGATTCTTTTATCTTGTACAATGATGGTGACACATGAGAGAAAGACACTCAGTTGGGAGAAGATACATCTAGTCCGGACGAAGGCCAAGAAATCATTGAGGTAGTAAGGATGAAAAATGTGATAACTGAAGAATTACCGGCCGATTTCTAGAGCATGGATTTTGATGGAGCAGTAAGAAAAGAAGGAGTTGGGGCAGGAGTTTGGCTGCACAATCACAGAAACAGGTATTCAAAAAACCATTCTTACAAATTAAATTTCCAATGCACTAACAATATTGTCGAGTATGAAACCTTGATGCTCGGTCTGAAGCTTTTGAAAAGAGTTGGTGCTAAAGAGATTATGGTAAGAGGTGATTTTGAGTTGATAATCAAGAAAATCAAAGGTGAGTACGCTGCGAAACACCCCCATCTTAGAGATTATAGGAATGTTGTTCTTAATTCCCTTAGATGTTTCACTGAAGTTGACTTGCAGGTAATGTCGAGGGGACAAAACATTCTTGCGGACGGATTGGCTACATCAGCAGCCACAAGTAAGATTCCTTTCCGCTCGACTCTCCCATACACTGTGGAGGTGAAATGCAGACCAACCGTTCCCGACAATATCATGTACTGGCAAGTGTTTGGTAATGATGATCAAATCGAAGACTTTCTGTAGTGTAAAAATGATTTTGAATGTACAAATATAGATTTAGAGAACGAAGATGAAAATGTAAATAGATCAGATTTTGAAATTGATAGTGTAAATAGCGTAGATTCAGGAGAATTAGGCGATTATGAGATGGAGGCCGATGTTTTACATTTGAAAAACAATGTTTTGCCTAGGGGTCTAGTTCCTTTAGAGGACTTGTTTGATTTTAACGATGTAGCCAAAAAACCGAAAATCGAAGCCAATGGACAAGAGGTAGAAGACTGTAATATAGGGACTGAAGAGAAACCCAGGATAGTCAAACTTTCTAAATCATTACCCCCAGAGCAAAAACTCAAATACATTGAGTTGTTCAAAGAATATTTAGACGTCTTTTCCTGGGGTTATGAGGATTTGAAAGCTTATGATACCAGCGTCATACACCACAGGATTCCAATAAAGGAAGACCAAAAACCGTTCAGACAGAAACTTAGGAGGATAAATCCCAAGTTGCTCCCTCTGATAGAAAAGGAAATCAAAAAAAGTACGATGCCAAAATCATAGTCCCGTTGCATTTTTCCAAATGGGTATCTAATTTGGTCCCTACACGTAAGAAATCTGGGGAAATCAGACTTTGCATAGATTTCCGAAATCTGAATAAGGTCTCCCTGAAGGATAATTACCCCTTGTCGAAAATGGATCACATCCTTCAAAGGGTAGTCGGATCCAGTCGAATATCTTTGTTGGACGGTTTCTCCGGTTACAATAAGGTCCTAGTTCACCCAGATGACCAAGACAAAACCGCTTTCACCACACCATGGGGCACTTTCATGTATGTGAAAATGCCTTTTGGTTTGATGAACACCGAAGCCACTTTCCAGAGAGCGATGGACATCGCCTTTGTGGAAGAAACGGGTAAGTTTATTGTCGTCTATTTGGATGATGTAACTGTGTTTTCCCGATATGATGACGAACACCTACGACACCTCAGACGAGTCTTCGAGAAATGTAGAAGGTTTGGGATTTCTTTAAATCCTAAGAAAATCCTTTTTGAGCTAGAGGAAGGCAAACTGCTCGGACACATCATCTCCAAGGATGGAATCAAAATAGACCCCAACAGAATTGAGGCCATACAAAAATTAAAACACCCAAGAAGCCTTAAAGAATTACAGTCTTTTATCGAGAGAATAAACTTTCTATGAAGATTCATTCCCAATCTGGCAGAGCTCCTCAGAAACATTACAAATATGCTAAAAAAGGATGTAAAAATAAAATGGGACTCTGAGTGCAGACAGTCTTCCGAACAAGTCAAACGAGCACTCACAGAAGCCCCTGTCTTGATCAGTCCTGATTTTACTAAGGATTTCTATCTTTTTTCTTTCGCTTCCGAACATACTATAGCAGTGGTGTTACTGCAAAAGAACAATAAAGGGTATGACTAGCCCATAGATTTCTTTAGTAAAGCGTTAAGAGACGCTGCTCTGAATTACAAGATAATGGAGAAACAAGCTTTTGCCTTGGTAAAAGCCATAAAAGAATTTAGAGTCTACATTCTCCATTCCCACACCATAGCTTATGTTCTGAATGCGGTAGTAAAAGACATTTTGACACAGGACAATCCGGATGGAAGAAGGGGAAAATAGATTGTTGTCATTTTAGAATACGATATAGAGATTAAGCCTACAAAACTAATCAAGGGTCAAGGCCTAGCAAAATTAATGGCTGAATCAAATTTCCATGCTCTTGACATTAATTTTTTAGTTGCAGCAGATGAACAGGGCGAGATGGTGACTCCAAGTGTGAGAGAGGTATTTCTCAACTCTCTATGGTACGCAGACCTTATATTCGTTTTGCAAAATTTACAAGCTCCCCCTGGTTTGACTATGACTAAAGCTAGATTTTTAAAGTTGAAAGCCTTAAAATTTTGTATTCTAGAAGGCAATTTGTATTGGAAAGATCCTGGAGGCATTCTGTTAAATTGTTTATTGAAATATGAAGCTAACAACGTGTTACAGGAATTTCATTCAGGATAATGTGGTGGCCATCTGAACTGGAAGGTCACAGCCAACAAAATACTCAGAGCTGTATTCTATTGGCCCACCCTATTCATAGATGTACATCATAAAGTGATTGCATGTCATCAATGTCAACTATTTGAAGGTAAAAGGAAACTCCTCCCTCTACCTCTGAAACCGATCTCAGTTGAAGCCCCTTTCTAGCAATGGGGACTAGACTTCATTGGAGAAATACACCCCCCTTCTTCAGGCCAACACGGGTGGATTCTCATTGCCACCGATTATTTTACCAAATGGATCGAAGCAGTACCAAGCAGGCAAGCCACTGACTCTGTTATTATCAAATTCCTTGAAAATAATATCGTGTCTCATTTTGGATGTCCTAGAAAGATTATAACTGATAATGCAACTGATTTTCAGTCGAAGAAACTCATAGATTTCTGCAACCAGTGTCACATTGGTTTGGGGCATTCCAAAGCTTACTACCCTTAGGGGAATGGGCTAGTGGAATATTCAAACAAAACCTTGGTAAATATCATCAAGAAAACATTGCAGGAAAACAAGAAATCTTGGCATAACAAGTTGGTGTTCGCATTTGTTGGATTACTGAGAGGGGGGGTGAATCAGTAATAGAGCAATTTAACCATATAATCCAAGTGTTATATCAATGAAGCATTATTATCCAATAACTGCAGAGTAAATAA
>ML818343.1:13026-25739 GCA_009831015.1 Picea engelmannii | reverse complement strand
TGATGCCACATGGCCTGCAATGCCAACCAAACTTCCTTCAGACATACCAAAGTTTGAAGGGAAGGCAGGGGATGACCCCGCCAATCATGTCATGACCTTTCATCTATGGTGTTCTTCCAATAGCATCATGGAGGACTCCGTCAAACTGCGTCTTTTTCAACACACACTTACTGGCCCATCAGCCAAATGGTATGTCAAAGAAAAATCTGGGTCCCACACGACCTTTGAATCCTTGGCCAAAGCCTTCTTAACTTTCTTCCAATTACCTATTCGCCATGAAAACGGTCTAGAACTACAGTCTAATTTCAAACAGTCCTCAGCCACCCACATTGTTCATCACATTCATGAGTGGCGTAGGCGACGTAGTTTGTGTAAATAAGAAACCACCAAACAACAATGCCTTGACTGGTTTCTTAGATCGCTTGTCGCTCTCCTCGGGAAGGATGTCGCTTCTACCTTCCCTCAATCCGAAGAGGAAGCCATTAGTAAAGCCCAGCAAGATGACCTCATTTATGCATAGTTGGGGTACTTATACACAACACTTCCTGATCTTCCCAGACCTATGCCATTTGGTCAAGACAAACCTCGGATGTCACACTCAGCAGACGGGCTAATAAGTGCTACCATGCAACATAGTCCGCAACCCCAACCACCACCGATGTATGGGACACCTCAATACCCACCAGCATATGGGGGCACTTCTTACTACTCCCCACCCCCTTACCAATAGCCATACCCTATTGCTACACCTCCACCCATTAGTGGACCGCCACTGGCACCCCCCATACATCCACCTCTTCCAAACACCAGTGGTCCCCCCTCCACATCACCTTATGGTACTAGTGAAAGCGCCACACCTTCCTATGTACCTTATGGAGCCGCACCACCTTAGAACCCTTACTTTCCTTTTTCGGGTCCTCCACAACCCATGGCTCCCCCACATCCTCATGCGGGGGTAAATTTTTTTCAGCCTTCCACTACTCAACAATACCAGAATTTTGAACAAATAAATACAGCCAACCCCACCCATCCATCAAATAACAATAGGAAGAAAGGACAAAACAAGAATAACAACAATCCTGGTCAAGGCGGGAATCAACCCCCACAACATCCACCCACTGGGGGCAACCCAAACCAAGGGAACTAAAACCCCCAGGGGGGCACTAGCAACAAACGCCAAGGGAGGAATACTGTTAAAAATATCCACCCTTGTGATCTTTGTGGAATCTATGGTCATTACACTCACCATTGCCCACAAATCGTTGATTTCAAGAGGTTGAAAGACTCTGGGAGCCTTCCCCCTCCTCCTGCGCAACCTGCCCCGCAGCAGGCACAACAACAATACGTGCAACAACTGCCTCCCGCCATGCTGCAAAATCCTATCCCACATCAAGGTGTCATCAACACCCAACAGGATATGCAGCATCCCCCACCTCAGGCGGGTCAGTACCATAATCCCAACAATCTAGGAGAACGAACAATTCTCCTCACCAGTGAGGAAGAAATTCTTTTGCAAACACGCAATCGTCAGTATCCTCCAATAGCTGAGTCTACTCCCATATCTTCAGAGCCAAACCCTACACCAACGGGCCCCCCGTTGATGATCCCTCGCCCTTCGGCTGAACCACCATTACGCATTCCTCGCATACCTTTACGCAGGAATGTTCACAATCCACAGGCTAGGGCGGCACATAACTACAGTTTGGTAGATGACTTAGCACAATCCCCAGCTGCCATGTCAGTTTTGGAAGTCCTCCAGACTTGTCCAACACAACGGAAATCATTACTTTCTGCCTTGGGGGTAGTCGAACCTGCCGATACTCGACTCATCACTTTTGACCTTGATAGCTGCGAACCTCGTCTTCCCGCCGCCGTCGCGATTCAAATACCAGTCAAAATACAGAACATCATCGTCCATCGGTGTATCATCGATGAAGGGGCATCTACATGTATCATGTCCAAAATAGTATGGCAGAAACTTGGTTCCCTGAACCTCTTACCCTCCGCCATCACATTACGAGCTTATGAAGGATGACCATCATCTCCCGAAGGGCTCCTTCAAAATGTTCCCGTTGAACTCGGAGGCAAAACCATTCTCATTGATATCGAAGTTATCGACGTCACACTCGATTACAATATCTTGTTTGGCCGTACCTACATGTATGCTATGAAGGCAGTGGCATCATCCGTCTTTCGAACAATCATGTTCCCCCACAATGGAAAGATTGTGACCATTGACTAAGTCTTGCATTACGAGCCTAACCCATCTGCCAATCTTGATAACATTCTTCCGCTCATTCAGGACACATATCCACTCATCGAGATGGGTCCTGGGATTTTCAAAGATCCATCCTTGTTAGGGACGTACCATGGAGCACCACCACTCCTTCCCCCTAGCCAAGTATGCATCATTTCCTCTAAAGAAAAGCTTTAGGAGGATGTTCATCCTCCTCAGGAGGCTTCAGTCATTCCTGACGTCTCACCAGTCACAACACCACTCCCACAGGAGCCTCCTGCACCCTCGTTGACCCCTTCGGTCCACGAATCAACACCCCCTCAGGGGCCTAATCCCATCTAGGAGACAGTCCCCCAACCTCTCACTCAAATTCCCTTCTTTTACCCTCCACCCGGTATAGAAGCTTTCCAGGTAGCAGCAACACTCACCCTACCCAATATGGTGCTAGCCATCCCAGTGTGGTACTTACATCCACCTGAGATGGTCCCTCGCCCACAGGAAGGACTCCCTATTATGATTCCTGTCATCACTCCCACTACCCCCATACTCCCTACCCCCCCTGCTATAGCCGGGGGCAGGCGTCAGAAGAAGGAGCCCACAGCTCCACTTCCTCCGTGCATTCCACCACCTTGCGCGTTGTGTGACAAAGAGGGCCACCAAACCAACAACTGCCCATCACTACCGTAATTACGGAATTTGATTCCCCCCAATCCAACCCCTACACCACCCATTACTACTGCTACCACTCAACCTTCTAGTAGTAAAGGGTTGAAGACCAAATCCGCGTGTGCCATCTGTTCTGAGTACGGCCATTACACCCATCATTTCCCAACACTGCCTCATTTTCGACAGGCATTAGCTATCGTAAGCCGAGACTTTCATAACAACCCACGCCCTACTACGACATCCACAACACCACTCACTGACATCCGCTATGTCACCACTTCAGTCAATGAACGCATGAGATGACCTTTCTCTCTTTGCGATTCGTTGGCTCATTTCACATACCAATGTCCTATGATCATCGAATATAGGCAACATCAATTAGCCCTACTGCACCAACCTACAGCAGAGGTAATTGACCTTACTTCACCACTGGTGGATCTTCACGTCATTTCTCCCAAACCCGAGGCACTCCCAACACCTCCTTGGTTCTTAGATGGCGTATCTGAGGATTTACCCCGTAACCCTCCCAACTCTCCTACTCATTCCCCTGCATAGATTATTCATCCAACCACTACGGGTACCCCTCAGTGCTTCAACATATGGTTCATGACGAGTGAACCCTCTCCATCTGCTCGCACCTCTCCCCTTGATTCACCAGCAGGGGGCAATCACACAAGAGCTGAGATCACTCCTCATGATCCATTATATTCCCGTCGTTTCCAATGCGACGAAGAAATATTGGAAGAGCTACAACGCCTAGACGTTCCCTGGGACACACTACATCATCGTGCACTCTTCCTTCCGCAGGAAGCCCTCATGCCTCCTAGCCACAATCCCGTCTATGCAGTTGAAACCAAAGACTTTATCCCATCAGGGCCTATAGATTGATTCAACAATCCTATCCCAGCACCCGACGCTTTGAAGAAGGCAACCTGGCTAACATTTCTCCCACCATCAAAATCGACATTTCCATTAAACCGGGCATCGTCGAGGAAATCATCATCGGAGCCGCTTGTACTCCACGGGAAAACACTGCCTACAAATCCCTCTTCCAAGAATATAGGGATATCTTCGCTTGGTCATACACAGAGATGCCCGGCCTCGACCCATCTATTGTCGAGCATCGTATCGACACCTGGCCAGACATCACACCAGTTCGCTAGAAACAGCGACCGCTACACCCATCCAAGGCCGCGGCTATCAAAGCCGAAATTTATAAATTAAGTACGGCCGGGTTTATTTACCCCATCGCTTACACTTCATGGGTTTCCAACCCTATACCCATCGACAAAAAACAGGGCACCATTCACGTTTGCACTGACTTTCGCGATCTCAATAACGCATGTCCCAAGGACAACTTCCCAACGCCTTTCATCGATCAGATTATCGACGACTGCGCCGGCCACGAGGCTATTTCCTTTATGGACGGATTCTCTGGCTATAACCAAATTCAAATCCACCCAGCCGACCAATACAAAACCGCGTTCATTACCCCATGGGGTACATTTTCATATCGTGTCATGCCCTTCGGCCTTAAAAAAAAAAAACGTCGGCGCAACTTTCCAGTGGGACATGACATACATCTTTCATGATCTGGCTGCAATCATCCTGGCCTACTTGGATGACCTCACCGCTCGATCCAAGAAGCACACCCAACACCTGGATGATTGACGAATCATATTTCAACGGTGTCGTCAATATAACATCCGCTTGAACCCTCTCAAGTGTGTGTTTTGCGTCACCGCAGGACGACTCCTCGGTTTTATTGTTTCAAAAAGCGGTATCACTGTGGACCCCCTCAAAGTCCAAGCCATCACTGAAATTCCACTGCCTTGAAATTTGCAACATCTACAGAGTCTACAGGGAAAAGCCAACTTTCTGAGACGCTTTGTTCCTGATTACGCTATACGTGCACATGGTTTCCTTCGCTTACTGCGTCACGACATCCCTTTTCATTGGGACGACTATGCCCAACAGTCGTTTGACGATCTCAAAGCAGCGCTTTCCAACGCACCTTTGATTAGTGCACCTGACTACAATCGCGACTACATCCTCTACATATCAGCATCAGCTGTATTAGTAGCCGGCGTCCTCATCCAGCTCGGAGATGACAATCGTGAACACGTCATTTACTATGTCAGTAAGAACCTCTCAGGACCACCCCTGAAGTACAAACATGAAGAGAAACTTGCTCTTGCAGTTGTCCTTGCAGTGCAGAAGCTGCGCCATTACATTCTTCTTCGCACCACCAAGGTCGTCGCAGATTCCAACCCTATGCAATACTTGCTCAGTCGGCATCCTCGTCCAGCTCGGAGATGACAATCGTGAACATGTCATTTACTACATCAGTAAGAACCTCTCAGGACCACCCCTGAAGTACAAACATGAAGAGAAACTTGCTCTTGCAGTTGTCCTTGCAGTACAGAAGCTACGCCATTACATTCTGCTTCGCACCACCAAGGTCGTTGTAGATTCCAACCCTATGCAATACTTGTTCAGCCGTCGCCAAGTTAACGGAAAATTCGCTCGATGGATCATCATCCTTCAGGAATACGACCTCGAGTTTTCAACACCTAAGAGTAAGAAGGCCTTTGTTCTCGCTGAACTTATCACGACCCTTCCCTCTGACACACCTAGTACCCCTGTCAATACTGACTTTCCTGACGAACATCTCTTTTACATCGCCACCGATGATCCTTGGTATGGTGACCTCCTCGTCTACCTACGAACTCAAAAGTTCGGTAATCACCTATCACAAGATGATCGTCGACGTATTCTCCATCAGGCTCCCCGCTACCTCCTCATCGGTGACATCCTATATCGACGGGGCGTTGACACCATTCTTCGTCGCTGCCTGACTATTGACGAGGCCGACAGAGTCTTAAACGACTGCCACAGTGGCGCATGTGGGGGCCATCTTTCGGGCATCTCCACGGCTCAGAAGATTATCCGGGCCAGTTATTTTTGGCCTTCCCTGTTTCATGATTGCATTCATGCCGTGAAACGATGTGAGCAATGCCAGCTCTATGCCAACAAAGCCCGTTCTCCCCCCGCCCTTCTTCACCCTGTCATCACTGCAGGCCCCTTTTGTAAATGGGGCATTGACTTTATGACTTGTAATCCCCCCTCCAGCAATGGTCACATATACATTGTTGTCGTTGTCGATTAATTCACCAAATGGACTAAAGCTATGCCCACCTTCAATAACACCGCTGACACAGCAGCGCGTTTTTTCTTCAACCACGTCAAATCCCGGTTTGGAGTACCACTCCAACTTGTCTCCGATCATGGGAAACATTTTGAGAATGAGATATTCGTTGAAATCTCATCTCGGTTAGGATTCTCTCATGAGTTTTCCTCACCATACTACCCTCAGTCAAATGGACAGGTCGAGGCCGTCAACAAATTCCTCAAGACAATGTTACAATGCATGGTTAATAAGCATAAAACCAATTGGAATCACATGTTATTTTCCGCGCTATGGGCTTATCGAACGGCAGTGAAGACCACCATGGGTTTCACGCCCTTTCACTTAGTCCATGGGGTCGAGGCAACTCTTCCCATCGAGTGTGAAATTCCCACCCTTCGCACCGCAATTGAGATTTTACCTGACACTGCTCCAATGGAGCAGCGCTTGCTGAACTTGGAGTCTCTGGATGAAGATCGTCGATCCTCATTATAGAACAATGAGGCAGCTAAAAAATGATCCAAATCTACCTTTGATCGCCATGTCAACCTTCGCTCATTTCATGAAGGCGACCTTGTCCTCGCCTATGATATCGCTCATGATACCTTTGGCCACGGAAAATTCGAATCACTGTGGCATGGCCCTTACATCATCCAACATTGCCTCACCAAAGGCGCCTACATTTTGGCCTCCCCCGAAGGCCTCACGCTCAAAGAACCCGTCAATGGGTTATACCTGAAGAAATTTTATGCTTAAACATAGTCAAGCTACTTTAGGTTATTTTTTCTTTTTTTAGCATTTTTAATCTTTTTCCACATCTAAACTATCCTTTGTGCTATTGACAGATGACTCCTCCACCAACTTACCACATTGGTTACACCGACGGCACCAGCTGTTGGACACAAAATCTCGCTTCGGCTACTTGGGCTCTCTACACCCCTTCACATGAAATGCTACATTCCAATGGCATATGTTTAGGACCAGCAACCAATAACCAAGCCGAATACACTGCTGTCATTGGCCTCTTGACTGACGCCCAGCGTCATCATATTGGTCACCTTAGAGTTTTCCTCGACTCTCAACTGGTCGTTCTCCAACTCAACAATGTGTACCATGTACGCGATCCGTGCGTCTTTCGCAAATCCCTGCAGGTTAGATTATTATCTCGACATTTTGATTCCATTACATTTACACATATTCCAAGAGAATTGAATCAACAAACAGATGAAATAGCTAACATAGTGCTAGATTGGCATATATCACATCAAGCTACACATACATATACATCTCACATATCCTGTCACAACATATAGATAGCATCAACATCATCAAAATCAACACAAAAACGCACATGTAAACACACCATTTGGGTCCAAAAACATGTATACTCATATATATATACGTGGGCCTCTAAGGCCATCCAAAATGTTTACATACACAAAAAGTACATCGGCTCACAGGCCCGTGCCACATCAGGGTACAAATATCGGCTCACTAGTCTATACAAAATAGTGTACAAAATACATACAATCAGGGTGCCTTTATCGCACCCCCAGCTGCCCCTCCCTCAGGTGGAGGTGGTGGCCCACCCCTACCCACCCCAGGCGGTGGTGGTGGCGCACCTGCAGGACCCTCCTGCCCTGGTGGTAGGCGTCCACTCGTCATGGCAGCAAGCACGGCTGCTCGTCGCATGATCGCCCGCCATGCCGGCGGTAATCCTATACACTGCTCCAGGAACTCCTCGTCCTGGATGCGAATCCACATGCCCTCAGGCACGTCTCAAAACACCATCTCAAAACGATGGCAGATATCGTCATCATCACCTCCGGCTGCCACCGGAGGAGCATGCGATGGCCCCGCACCAGGGTCATCCAGTCGGCACCTCCTCGCCCGTCTCGCAGGATCTGCAGGTCGCCCCGCAGCCTCATCCCGTCCGCATCTCTCTTCACGTGGAGGTCTCCCCTCTGGCTGCACCGGCGGTCTGTACAGCTCCACCTCGCGCCCACGAGGTGCCAAATCTGCACAAAACAAAACAAGCAACAACAAATGGTATCAGTGTCTATACATCAAACATATGCACTAGTATATCAAAATCATAGCATAAATCAAAAACATCTAAATACATAACATACCTCTATGGTCAAAAACCTCCCCAGGAGGCAATACCATCTCCGGGTCCCCCCAGAAGTCTACCCCAGCATAGGGGAACTGCAGCATAACCTGCGGCATCTGCTGCCATATCTGCGCTGCCTGCGCAGTAAAATAGTGTCCGCGTTCGCCACCACCGTGGCGAACCAAAATCTGTGCCCACCACCTCAAATGCGGCTCTCATACCCCTGGTGCCTCCAGTAACACCCTCGGGCGTAGCATAGGCACCCTCTCCAAGAAAAAGGCCACCAAGATGGAGCCAAATGTGAACTCCCCGGGGCCTGTGGACCGACACCGGTCCAGCTGCGCGATCATCCGCGCATGAAGGGTCAGACCCCAGGAGAACTGCTCACGGCCCACCACCACCCTCTCCATCACAATCAGCTCCCCACCACTAATCCGATGGGGCGCTCGGGACCCATATACCCGAACTATCATCGCTGCTATGCAATGATGCAGTAGGACATCTATCCCACTGATGCTCACTGCCGACCCAGTCATATAATGCTCGCCCGAGTAGTATCGCTCGTCGACTGTCTCCAAAGGAGTGTCCCTCGGCAGCACAGGATCTGTCGGCAACGGTGTTCCCCAGAAGGGGAGCCCCGTCAAAAAGTAGATGTCCTCCACCGCAGTGAAGGCGATCTCCTCTCCTCGCACGAGGAAGCAATGTCGATCAGGACTCCACATCTCGATCAAAAACTGGAGCAAATACTCCTGCGACCGTATCAAAGAGAAATCAAATAACTTTAGCAACCCACTGGTTGCTAAAGCTGCTCGAACTGTCGCTCGAACTGCCGGTGGTGCATTGGTCACAGCCTCTCATAGCTGTGACCAGTCTCGCTCACGCCACCGTACATCCATGATCCCTGCTCGCCACCTGCACACAACCCAAAGGCCTATATTAGCTTAGGCAATCACCCAATACATCAAAAAATCTAAATTCTTCACCCTAAAACCTTGCCTCAAAGGCGCGGTTTTACCACCCACAGGCGCGCACCCATGCACACCTGTTCACTACACAGGCGCGCATGTGTGTGCACCTGTTTTCCCCCACAGGCGCGCTCGTGAGCGCGCTTGTTCACAATACAGACGCGCTTTAGGGCGCACCTGTTTGATCCACAGGCGCGCTCATGAGCACGCCTGTTCACCCCATAGGTGCGCACTCATGCACGCTTGTGTACCCCACAGGCGCGCCCCTAGGGCGCGCCTTAAAATCTTTCTCATGCGCACACATGCGCTCTTTTTTCAGGTACATGCACGCACTCATGCACGCCTTCCACCGAGTCGCCCACGTGTGTGGGCCCCTCCTCTACCCAAAACCCCCTAAAACCTCCTATACGACCCCCCGTACCTACCCTACCCAAAATTTGGAAACCTATAACTATGCAGGATGTTCAGACCACTAACCTGAAACTCGCATCCGTGAATCGGATACCTCGTGCTCTCGGAATCACGCAATCTCCTCTGAATCTTCTCGTAAACTCACTGAAGCAGCAGGTACAAATGAGGTGGCAATGTGGGCCCTACAGCTATATATAGGCCTTTTGCCAAACTTCCACTCACCATTCCGGGAGCCCACGGCGTCCATTTTTCGAACCGTCTTCAGCCACAAGATCAGCGTCCCGCCACCTACATCATGACTGTCCCCGGGCCACTTTTTATCCTAAGCCCCTGGGGCACCCTTTTTTTCATATCATGGCCAGGTACGCACGCGCATTGTCACATTTATCTCATACATGTTCATATTTGTTATTCTCTTCAGATATGGTTCACTTTGGGTATTTGGTTGTTCTATGTGCAGGCACTTGATCAACATCTCTCCACATCACTCCTTCAGGTATATACTCAGCACTGGCATGTAGTCTCTCCCGCTGTATTGCATTTACATTCCCAGTCACACCCCCTGATTTTGACCTTTAGGATACCCTTTTCCGGCCCTGCAGTACTCACACCTCCATTTGCATTTTTGGGGTACTGTCACCCAGTAGCATCCTCACCTACATGAGTTGTCCCATTCATAGCACCTTTTGGCACTTTTTGACACTCATGCTATTCTTCATCGCCCTTTAGGGATGGGAGTCCCAGTAGTCTTTCATCATGTTGCAGACCAACCACATACTTCTTCTCCTCATTTTTTCTAGCTTCCCATACGGACTCCCAGATCATTGATTCATGGTTACGTTCTTTTTACCTACACCTCCGCAGGATCATGAACGCACCATTTCATCCACCATCAGTTTGCCCATCTGCGCACCTATCTCCATTTCACCTACCTCATACAGAAACTCACCAATGGGGTCCCCACCCTTCATCAATTTTCCCAGAAATTTCTGCCCTCCCTGGGGCACTCATTTCACACTGGGGCACCCGTTTCTGTATTTTGTACATCTTTCCCCCAATTATTCATTATTTATTGTACAAACGTCTTTTATCCCCAATCTTTACTTTTTGGCGACCTACTTTCCTTTTTAGGCCACACGCAACCCATGTCACCCTTGGTTGGAGCATTACTTCTCATTCACCCTCACCGACATCGTCTATACCTTCAGAGCACTACCCCGGTCACTTACCATTTATCCTCTGAATTTGTTCACCTTGTCCGGCCTCTGGCACACCTTATCCTTGGTCTTGGCATCCCCCTGACACTCGACCTTGTCACACGGTTGCGACCACTGTTTGTCTCATACATTCTCCAGCCAAGGGCAGTCTTGAGTCTTCCCACTTCTTGACTTCGTCCATGTACCTCTGCCACTCCCACACCACAGTAGATTCCATGAAGTCCTTTGCTTCTGGGAGTCGCGTCCTCCTTTTTTGTCGACATCAGCACAATTTTCCAGAAGGGCGACAGTATCTTGATTCTCATGTCCCAGTTAATGAGAGATCTCGGACGGCACAGGGAGAAACACCATTGCCCCCTGATGTCGTTGACCCCCATAACATTCGACACCAACACTTTCTCATGTTGCGATGGGTCTTACTTTGCGACTATTGCAGTTTTTCCTATCAGTTGCCGAAGACCTCTGAACTTGGTAGGGCCACCAATGCCCACATCACTGTCGCTGTTTACTTCCGCGACCATTACCAATGGTTCAGAGTATGTTCCTTTGCAGACTTGTCTTCTACCTTTCTCATTCTGCCCCCGAGGGCGCTGCAGTTGTCTACACCAACATTTCCGTCATCTTTTTCAGAGTTACATCATACGAGCATGGGGCATGCCCGCCTCATCTGTACACAGTTGTATATGGTTACGCACCTCATGGAAGGTCGGGTTCTACAGGTTCCTTCCTTCTCCAAAGGATTTCTCTATACAGTCCCACTCTTTCTCTCCCTTATAACACCATTTTCCGTAAAAGAAACATTGATGGATTTCGGTTATACATTTTGCTCCTAACCTCATCCATCAGGGGGCATCTGTTATCACTGAAATTTTGTCCGCACAGGGTGACAAGAACTCCGCATCGTCAAAACAGAAAGAGTCATTCATGGCACAGGATTAATTCCACAACATTGCAAAAGGGTCAAAAAACTATTCAAATTACCAAAAATTTGAAGGGCACTATACATTATCTGGACGCGCGTGCGTATGTGCGTAACAGGATCGTACAATGCGCGCATATGTGCACAAGGCACAGCTGTTGGGCGAAAAACCCGCGCACCTGCTAAACGACGCATTTATTGAAATTGGTCGGCCTCCCAACCACTAATGGATCATCTCCCAAGTCGATTTGACACCAAATCCGAGCTCAATCCTCATGGTGGGCTGGTCAAAGACCTAAGTGTGCCCTAAAGAGCCCCTTTTCACATTCTAAAGAGGTTACATAATGATTCAATGCTTGGCTATAAAAAACCATGAATGACCACCATTTTCTCAAGGAATTCTTCATACTGTTATGCTACTGAGATTGCTAAGGACCCATTCTTTGGCAATACACATTACAAGCTGCATTTCATAGAGCTATTCACCCCTCTCTTGAGTGAATAGTCTTGGAGTTCTTTCACCCACATTTCATCTTTTCATTGTAAAGGAGAGCAATCAGTGAGGGCCTCAAGAGCCTTCCATTGGAGAAAGAAGGGACCCAAGTCCCCTTTCTTCTTTGTGTCTTTGGATTTCATCAATCAGATCAGCTTATATATTGGTGATATTGGTCCATTTACTTTTGTTTTTCATCTTTCCATATGCTCTTAGTTTTAATTAGTTTTAGTTTGTTTTTGCTTATTGTTTTATTATTTCTTTCTCTAACCTTTTACCTTATAGCTGTCATGCATAGCAGAGCCCAACTGGGCATGTAAGCACTCTTAATTTGCTCATCAAGTGACGAATTGGGTGCAAACAATGATCATGATTGAAGCTTTTTTGTGGCTTGAACATGGATGGTATTCTTGAAGATGTATCTTCAATAGTTTTCCTAGATTCTGGTTGACCATGATTCCTTCCTTTGAGTACTTCTACATAACTCTTTCTATTTTCTTCATTCT
>ML818342.1:95953-126361 GCA_009831015.1 Picea engelmannii | reverse complement strand
TAGACCTCTATTTATACATAGAAAAAGGCCTAAACAAGGGCCGACATCCCTTTCCCGTTACAATATTCCCAAAAAAACCCAAAAAGGTTCCACAAAAGGTGGCAAGATCATGTGATCTCCGCTTTGCTATGCACTCTGTCTTTGATAGGCATTCGAATTACCAAATGGTCAACTCTGACCAAGTATTCCTCAAAACTTGGTCGAGGGCCAACAGGCCCCCAACACTCACCTGTGACTTGTCTCGAGTCACTCTTCTCTGGGTAAATCTACCTCAAAGGCCTCGAGCTTCGCTTGAGCTGCTTCTACATGTTGCTTTGCTAATACTTCTTGCTCTACAAAATCCTGAATGAGTGCGTTACTAACTGGTCCTTCTAAGCGCTGCTCTATTGTGTTCATGACCTGTTCTAGTTATGTCCCTTGGCTCTCAATCTCTAAGAATAGTTGGCATGCCCTATCTTGCAAAGGTTGAAGTTGTTGCGTCACTTCCATGACCTTGCTCTGGATCAAATGAATCTATTTTTTCATGGCACACTATTCATGGGACCTCTTCATTTTCTCTATGGTTGATAGGTCCTTCATTTGTACCTATAACTTCTTGGCTTAGTACTTCACCTCCTGGAGTTGTGACTCCAATTTATGCAATTCAGGGTTCTCGGATAGGTTCTCATGTATTTGCGCACTTCTACTACTTAATTGCTTACATTCTTCCATGAGTGCCTTAATCCTTTTTACTGTACTTCGGGTGTTCACTTCTCATTGGTCACGTTCTTCTTGTGGAGTACTCGGTATAGCTTGGAGCTCTAGTTCTACTACTCTTTGTTGAAGTTGTTGAATGACTTCAACAAGCTTCATTACTTAGCCTTGTATGGGTTATTTTGCCTTCTTTTCTAAGCCAGTCACAGAGCGAAATGCTCTATTGACCACTTCTTCGATCCTGATCTACTTTGAGAGCAGTTTCTCCTTTTTTTCTTGATTTTCACTATGTCTTCTTCAAATTTTTCTAGGATGGCATCCTTCTCTTGTTGTGCATCTTGGCGCTGCTCTATGATTTCTTCGTGTGCGTGCTTTAGGGTCTAGGTGGCCTGCGTTGTTACTTCTTCTGCTTTCCAAATGCGTACTTTGACTAGGTCGTCAATCCTATGGAGTTGAACTAACTCATCTCCTGCTTTGGGTGTTCCTTCTGGCATAAGCGCAGCAGAGACTACACAGTTAGACTAGAGGGCTTGTTGTACTCCTTGGAGCTCAGCTTCGATTTTGTCATACATCATCTGTTTCTTGCCCTCCTTCTTTTCTATAATTTCTTCTATGGCTTCATTCAAAGTTGCAAGGATAAATCTGAAGTCATCGGGGTTGAGCGTGGTCTTCATCTTGGTCATGGTCGCTTTTTCTTTCTTCTTAACGGAATACTTCGAAGGTGACCCTTTTATTTTCTTTAGAACTTGGACTTCATCTTCTAGTTGTTGTTCAACTTCTTCTAGGTCTTTTTCGTTACCTTCTTCATCTGGTGTTATGGAAGATGTCCTTACAAAGTGGCTATCCACATGTTGAACTTCTTTAGTTTTCTTCGTCTCCTTTGTCTTACTAGGCCCAGGTGTGTCCTGAGAATATTCTGGGCTGCTGATATCTGAAATATCCGATGGATCTTATGCAACGAGGAGGTCCACCAACCATTCCTTGGTAATCTCTTCAAGGTCTTCTTCTGTCAATTTATAATAGGACTGCAGTTGTTCCTAGTGCTCATCAGAGCATGGATTCAGGTATATGAAGTGGCGGTCTGCACTGAACTTCATTAAGGGTCTGAATATGTGGAGTGTGTTTGGAGTAATGCGAGGTGTGGCTTGTATCACAGTTTTCAACTGGATGTAGTATCTGTGAAAGAGGGTATTTGACTGCCATTGATTGTTCATAACTATCGTGTACCATAATGTACTGAACTTCAAAGCCAATGGATCAAATGGTAGGGTTTCAGGAAAAACGACATCCTTTGACATCTCCCATGATATGAAGGCAATCAGGATGAGAATCCAGCTGAAGTGGAACTCATATCCTTGGTCTTGCGCTTCTCTGCAATCCAATTCGAGTTGATCTGCTAAGTATTTCTACCAATTCATTTGGACTCCTTCTATGCATTTTCCTGCGAGATCAACTACAAACACAGATACATGCGTCGGTCTGTTCTTACAGACTAACTTTCCTACGATCATCTGACAGATGAGGCACACTGTGCCACTATCAATAGAGGTTACCTTGTAACCTAGTGCACATTTTTTAACATTTCCATAGGCCTCTTTAATCTTATGTGAAAGAGTGTGATCTGCAGTCTTTCCAGGGTAATAGTCTTGTGGGTCAGGGCCCTACATGCTCAGCCTGGTGATCTAATTGATCAGCGCTAGATCAATCGTTATACGCTGGTTCAACCAAAGATATCCTCCATGGTACCTCTCCAGTAGAAATTTTATGCAAGCATTCACCTCCTGGTGCCTGCTAAAGTGTGGAATCTTCATTACATTAAGTAAGGTGGACTACGCGAGGTTCATCGTCCATTAATGAGGGATGATCTTGGAATTCTTCCCCTTTTTCATCGTCGGATACTTGTGTGGGGCAAGCATACTATAGGCTTTCCATTCACCAAGGTTGAAGTCACAAAACTTCAATGCTGCGAGCTTGGTCTGCTCATGCGAACTGCGCACACTCCCTTTGGTAGGTATGCAGTGATCATAGGATAGTCGTAATATCAGGGCACACTGTCACGGTTTATTTCACCTTTTAGAGGAGGTATGTAAGAGGGAAATATGCTCGGGATCAATATGGAATTCGCGATGTCATATCTATGTTTAGTACATTTCTCGACGGGCTATCAGGATGGTCCAGCTCGAGTAGTGGATGGAGAAGTTACTACTCCTCTTGACGATGAGGCTTGGACTCCATTGGACGTTCCTATTTTTGACATAACTCTTTCGGTTCTTAAGCTAGCGAGTACTTCTCTCACCGATTCTTCTGTTGCGCTAAGCTCATCAGACATGTAAGCTCAGGATCACTTTCTCAAGTTGTCAATGGGATGAAGGTACCGTAATTGAATAGAGAGAAAGGTGGGGTAGTCACTATTCCACATTGTGGGTATTCTGTGAGCTCAAGTTCTCAATTGGAAAAAGTGTCTTTCGAGCATGGCGTGACGGAATAAGTAAGTAAAGTTGTAACAGATTTCTTTCAATGGATAGGAGGATCCATTAACTCTTGATCTGTCCATTATGGTGTAGTCTAATGGTCAGGTAATAGTTCATAACCTTCTTTCAAGACGTTCGGGCCATCAGCAGAATGGGTATATCGTCTTCTAATGGCTATATTACTTTGACATGGAGAAGTGCCATATGTCGTTGTTCTGCTATCCCGACAAAGCTCAAATTATGCATGTTTTCCTTCTATAAGGTTTCTTTTGGAACGTTATGTAATTTCTCCAACTTCGCTTTCTTCTTCATGAGTTTTCTAGCCTTCTTCCCAGTGAGCTTTGTCTCGGTCATCCTTTTTTCATTCTAATTCTTTTCTTCTCTTGGCATGGTAACTTTGCAGTGCTAAGATTCTTTCTTCATATCCACGGGTATTACTTGTCCAACATATTTTTCGATCCTCTGTGGTTCTTCTAGCATTTTTTCAACTTTGTCATCCAAGTTCCTGGGGTCAAGAACCCTTGATATATTCTCCCATTCTTTAATCAATTGCGCGATCCTTCAAGTCATGAAGTCTCTTAACTCTTGTCTCTATTGTTCTAGGTCCTTTTCTGCTTCCTATTTTCTGGCTTGATCTTTCTTAATCCAAGGTTTACCAAGTAACATAGTAAACAGGGCGTTGTCCTCCACGAACATAACAATCTCAAAATATTCTTCTGTTGAATCTCCATGAGCATTCATAGATATCTGAGTGAGATTTCCACATAGGTTTACCAACTTTCCTCTGATTAACCCTATTCCTCTTAATGAAGGGGTCATGTCAGGTCTTCCTATAGCTTTCCAGGTTCCTTCTGTCATAATGTTCACCAGTGTTTCTTCATCCAAAACACAATCAATGTCAAAGTCTCCTATTCTCACTTCGATCTGTTCTTTCTTCTTGAATATCTCTGATAGCCTAACATGTCAGTGGTCATTCAAGGTATCTCTCATATGTAGCAATATATTTTTTTATTCTTTCTGGGTTTATGCTATAATCTTGGTCTCTTGATCTCTTGCTTTCTCTATATTCAGCTTTTCAAGCCTAGCAATCATTCTAGGGTAATCCAATACTTCATGGTATCCTTATAACAAAGACAATTGGCTCTTTGCCCAGGGCATTCCTTAGCAAGATGTTCGGGCCTTCTACAATTGTAACAAAGATTTAATCCTCTCTTTATCTTCAATGATCCCCAACTTTTCATGTACTTTGTGCTAGGATCATAACGATTATCCTGCAAAAATTTCTTTCTAGGATCCTGCATCTATTGGTTAGTCCCAAAATTCTTTCTATGAATAGGTATAACATATCTATCACTATACTTATCAAATCTATTAATATCAAACTTTATTTCATCTGTTAATTCCCTAGTTTTGAAGGTAGGATAGAAACTATCAAACATACCTAGATCCATGCTTTAGAAAACAAAAAAATTCACTTATCTTACTTCTACAGAGCACAAAGCTTCTAGATCTAAGACTTTTAACTATTCTTACTTTTATCAAAGAATAGAGCTTATAGATATTACCTTTTTCTTGCAGATCTGACCTCTTTTTTTTCAAATCTTACCTCTCTTCTTGAGATCTGGCCTTTCTTTCTTGGCACAAAGCTTCATAGGTCAAACAGAACACTACGCACTAGGGAAACAGATCTACGCACAGAGCTTATTTCACACAAAGCTTCTTCTTCTTCAGTTCCCAACAATCATAGTTCCAAGTCTTAGCAATGGAACCATTTGTTGGCATAGGGGAAAACCTAGGATTCAACGCTCAAGAGAACACCAACAAATCCCTAACTACCGGCCCTTTCGGCAACACCTGCAAAGCAGATGAAGTCTCACCCAAGGTAGAGGCAGGGGTGGTTGTAGGACTCAGGTGTCTGCAACCTTAGCTGGGACATAGAACTGTGATTATCTTGCTTACAGTGCACTTAGCATCAGTTATTTCCTAACATACATTCATTAATACACTTCGCAGAAAGCACAAAGCACCACAATAATTACTCAGATCTATCACTTAGCAATGATAAACAAGTTATACTCAATAGATTAATCACTTAGCATCTTATGTATCATGTCTAGCATGCATTCATATCTCTTAAGCACAAAGCATCAATACATCTATCTAAACATATCATAGCACTTAGAAAGAGAGAGACAAACACATCAGCACAATACATAGAGTTACCATGGCTCACCCACACATCAGACAAACACAGAGTTACAACACTAAGCCTCCAAGATTCTACCCCACATAGGACAAGAGATCGACACAGCTCGCTAGATCCTCTTTCCCCAGGTAGATCCAAGCACTAAGCCTTCTCACACTCTGGCACTCATCACTTATTACAACATGCACAGAGCTCTTACAGTCACACAGAATTCTGATCACATAGATCCAACTTATGCACTAAGCCATCGACTAGACATGGCCTCCTTTATTACATGGCCTAGACCTCTATTTATACATAGAAAAAGGCCTAAACAAGTGTCGACATCCCTTTCCTGATACAATATTCCCAAAAAAAACCAAAAAGGTTCCACAAAAAGTGGCGAGATCCTGTGATCTCCGCTTCGCTATGCACTTTGTCTTCGGCAGGCATTCGAAGTACCAAATGGTCAACTATGACCAAGTATTCCTCAAAACTTGGTCGAGGGATAACAAATGCCTAGAAAATCAAAAAATCAAGGAAATCCAATCAATCAGGGTGATCATGATGACATAAAGAGGAAATCAAACAAATCTAAGAATAAAAAATACAATATGGAGAAGGTCAAGTGAGTGGGAAAAGGGACAAAACAAGATCTGGGAATGGAAACAAAAATCAAAGCTCCTCCCCAGTGGAGTCATCAATTTTTTTTGTAGGTGAATCCCCCTGCAGACAAGTGGATTCCCTCTTGGTCTCTAGACTCCTAAGGAAAAGACAGAAAAGTGCTTAACATGGACACTAACTTCCTTTTAGATCTAATCAGGATAATAAATGAAAGATAAGGAGAAATATATGTACCTTATTAGCGAGGTTTTTCCTTGCAAAGTCTTCATTGAGATTTGATCCTGAGCTCTCTGATAGGACCTATAGGAAAAACAAAGATACAATGGAGTTCCTACTCTACTGATATTAGCTCAAATATAGATCCATCTACTACAAACAAACTCATATGGAAAAAGCATAAGTTTGAAAGAAACAGGCCAAGCATTGATTATTAATGAGAACAAGTAAAAGTACTTACAATCCTTTGAATGAAGGTGCAACAACTTCTTCCAGTTCTCCTTGTCTAACCCCTTTGCTCAAGTAATCTACACTGATTTCTTTGATGACATCTCACTCATGAGATCATAAGTTTCACATCTCCAATATTTTCCATGTACTTTTCACCATGAGAAGGCCTCCTTATATAACCTTGGAGAGTTCCAACCACTTGAGAGATTTTTGGGATATGTTGAGGATTTTTTTCCTTCAGTTGAGGATCTTCCCTAAGATAATTCCTTGACCATCTATTCGAATCCAACCACCTTCAGGAATTGAGAGATTCTTCCCTAATTTGTCTCAACAAACCCAAAACTTGCTCAGAAAAGGGTAGCGCTCCCCCAAAAAGGGTGCACAGGGTGCTCAAACACTCCCCCAAAGAGGCTCAGGGAGTGCCAACACTCCCTAACAGTGGGTAGGGGAGCGCTCTTCTCTAAAATCCATTTTTTAGTGGTTCTTTCAGTGGAAAAATGTTTGTACTCCCTGTGAACTGATTTCTCTTCTTCAAAACTAGTCTTTGAGGTGTCTTAAGTGTCTTTATGATGTCGTTAGAGGCACGACATAGGCAATATGGCAGTATGATGTTTGTGACACTTGCAACACTTGTGTTCAATATGCAACACTTATGGACAAGACGTGAGTGAGTAATGATGACACTGGTGACACTATTGGAGTGAGTAATTTTGATGTGTAGTGGTTACCTATTGGAAGGCTTAAAGGTGTGACAATAGATTTGGATGGAGTGTGCACTATGGCATATTTTGAAGTAATAGAGATAGTAGATGGCACAACACCTTACCCAACATTTATTGGATTGGATTGGGAATTTGATAACCAGACTATAATCAACCTGAAGACAAGAAAAATGAATTTTGAATCAGGCTAATATAGATTCATTTCACCATTGGATCCTTCAGAAGGAGAAAGGTTTGTAGAGGCCACTTGTTTGGATCTGGAAGAAATAAACAAGTTGTACATAACCATCACACGAGAAGAGGATTATGTTAACTCAACTGTAGATGGGGTACTAAGCTGGAGAAGCATTACATCATGTGATTCTGACTCATATACAGGTTTGGAGAATTGGCAACATAGATTACATGAAGTCCCTGCAAGGAGGTGTGCAAGAATAGATCGCACATTAAGATGGGTTTGTACAGAGATAAGAGAACCTCCCAGTTTTCATGGATTAAATGACTTAGAGGAATTTCTAACAAAATATGAAGAGGAAGTGTTAGAAAATCATAGGATCTTAGCCCTAGATATTTCACTCAAGGAAACACCTACAATATGGTGGGGTGCACACAAGGAAACAATTCTAGACTAGTATCAATATAAATGACTATTGCGCATTAGATTTGGCGCAGAACCGAGGAGAAATATAGTCTAGAAGTATGATGGGAAAGGCACACCAGTTGAACACTTGGAGAAGTGCAGAACATAGTGGAGGATGACACCATTAGAGGAATGGCCTCATCACTTTATCCATACATTGGAAGGAATCCCAAGGAACTGGTATATAGACTAGGAGATGCATAGAGGCACTACAACATGGACATGATTACATCATAATTTTGTATTAAGCTTCTCATTTGAACATGAGAACCCCAACATTGATTCAGTGTTGAAGATGATACGAGGAGTGATATTGATTGATGAACCAGAAGTTGAAATCATGACAGAATATTAGCAACAGAACATACAGATAGTCAAAGAGTTACTTTCATGTTATCATGTGGAAGAAGAAGCACCAAATGAAGAAGATCTGTGCAACATTCAGATTATAGAAATTGAGGGAGAAAGAGAGGTGGAAGTTCCATCTCTAGAATCACAATTATTTGTTGCACCAATAAAATTTAAGAAAGTCAACATTGGGACAAATGAAAACCCTAAGATGGCAAGTATTGGAGATTATTGGGATGAGCAAACAGTAGAATGAATAACAGAGTTATTTCACGAATATAGTGACATGTTTCCAATTACCTTTACATAGATTAAAGGCATAGAAAGGGAGTTAGGTGATATGAACATACCCCTCAAACCTGAGGCTAGACCTGTCAGGTAGAGACCTTACAAACTAAATCCGGTGTATAAGAAGAAAGTGAAAGCAAAAATTGACTGAATGTTGGAAGCTAGTATCATTGAACCAGTAGAGGAATTTGAATGGATAAGCCCCATGGTAGTCCAAGAAAAGAAACAAGGGGGGATAAATATTTTTGTAGATATGAGGAAACTCAATGATTCTTTTGTACATGACCCTTTCCCTAGCCCTTTTATAGATGAAATCTTAGAGAATGTGGGAGGCCAACAAGCATATTCATTCACAGATGGATTCGTAGGTTACCATTAGATCAAAATAGCTTCAAAGGATAGGTATAAGACTACTTTTGCTACAGAATGTGGATCCTACCAATATGCAGTCATGCCATTTGGGTTGAAGAATGCACCAAACATATTCTCAAGAGTAGTCATAGCTTCTTTTAAGGAATTTAGACATCAATTTCTAGAAGTATATTTGGATGAGTGGATTGTATATAATATTTTAAAGGACCATGTAGAAGTGTTAATATTAATTTTGGAAAGATGCAGACAATGTCATATATCATTAAATATCAAGAAATGCATTTTTTGTACACCTTTTGGGATATTGTTGGGACATATAGTGTGTAAACAAGGTTTACTAGTGAACCCTACTAAGATTGCAGTCATTGTAAATTTACCACCACCAAATTCAGTGTGCCAGTTAAGAGCAACGCTAGGACATACAAACTATTACAGGAAGTTCATAAAGGGGTATGCACAAATTACTAGACCAATGAAAAAATTGTTAAAGAAGGACACCAGATTTCAATGTAATGAGGAATGTCAGCAAGGATTGCACACTCTAAAATAAAAGATGGTAACAACACCTATACTAGTATTCCCATATTGGTAAAAGATATTTCATGTGCATGTAGATGCATCAGCCATAACACTTGGAGAAATTATGGCATAACCAGGAGCAGGGGACTTAGACCATCCTATATCCTTTTCAAGCAGAAAGTTGTCAGAATAAGAGCAGAATTACAACACCACAGAAAGAGAAGGCCTAGCCATGGTATATGCACTTCATAAGTGTTGTGCCTCTTTTGTCCCCTAAATGAGCAAAACAAAGGTGCTTACAAGCTTAGTTAGGTTAGCTAAGAAAGAAAGTTGTAAAGGAAAAGGGTTAGAGAAAGAAACATAAAAGAACAAGCTAAGAAATAAACTAAGAAATAAAAGAACAACTAAACTATTGAGCATAAGGACATAAGAACAAAAAACCAATAAGACTCATGTAACCAATGGCAAGGATTATATTAATGAAAGAAAACACCAAAAAGAAAGAGGACTTTGGGTCCCTTTTTCCTCCAAGGAAGGGCTCTTGGAACCCCACAACTAAGCTCTTCTTACAACTTTGAATGAAATGGTGAAAGAATCTCAAGCTAATCCACTCAAGAGGTGAGATGGATTGTCAAATGTAATGGTGCTAGTATACTCTTGATGAGAAAAGGGGATTCCCCAAGAGAATAGTAGCAGCATAAGCTTACTAATGAATTCCTTGAAAATGAAGTGCACCCATGGCTTTGTTTTATAGCACCACTTTGAGGTATTGTGCAACCAACTTATAGTGTGAAAAGAGGCTATTTAGGGAATTTTCAGGTCTTTGACCAGCCACCCAGTCGGATTCAGTCAATACTGGGTGTCAAATCAACTTGGAAGCTGAACCAGAAGTGGGTGGGAGGCTGACCAATCTCATAAATGCACCATTCTCAGATGTGTGTGGCTTTTAGCGACCACAGTCATGCATCATGCGCATGTGTGTTTTTCGTGCATTTCTGGAACGCACATGTGCGCGCGCGCCCTATGTAGTCATTGCACACCTTAATTTTATCAATGGTTGTATAGTTTTGGATCTTTTGGAAATGATTTTGTGGTAATTTTGGTCCATGGGTGACCATTTGTGGAAGAAATTTCAGTGATAACAGATGCCCCCTAATGGATGAGGTTAGGAGCATACGTATAGCCGAAATTCATCAATGTTTCTTCTGTTGAGAGTGTTGTTGTAAGAGAGAGAGATAGTGAGAGTATCAATAGTGACCCATTGGAGGGAGAAGGGAACCTATAGGACCCAACCTTCCATAAGGTGTGGAAAAATAAATTGTATATAAACAAGGTGGGCATGCCCCATGCTTGTGTCGTGTAACTCAAAAAAGAATGGTGTTGTATAGTAACTAAAACAGTGTGTTGGTGTAGACAACTGTAGTGCCCTTGGGGGCGGTCGTGATAAAGGCAGAAGACAATTCTGAGGAGGAACATACTCTAAATAGTAGGTAATGACACCTGTAAGAAGTATCATGGATTCTGTAGGCATTGATAGCCCAGCCAAGTTCAGAGGTCTTTGGCAAATATGAGAAATAACTGCAATAGTCGCAAAGTAAGACCCACCGTAACATGAGAAAGTGTTGAAGTCGAATGTTACGGTGGTCAATGACAGCAGGGAGAAATTATGGTTCTCCCTGTGCCGTCCAAGACCTGTCATGGGAAAGGTAATGAGAGTCAAGATATTATCGCTCTTCTGGAAACTGTGCTGATGTCGACAAAATGGAGACACGACTCCAAGAAGTAAAGGGCTTCGTGAAATCTACTAGGTGAGGTTAGGAATTGAGGAGGTACATGGATGAAATCAAGATGTATGAAGACTCAAGACTGCCCTTGGTGGGGGGTATATGCAAAGTATAATTGGCTGCAACCGTTCAACTAGGTCGAGTGTCAGGGGGACAACAAGATGTGGGATAAGTTGTGCCAGAGGCGGGACAAAGTGGACAAACTCATAGAATAGAGGTAAGTGGCTGGTGGTATACTTGGAGTATATGGATGATGTCAACAGGAGTAGATGATAAGGATTGCCCCAACCAAGGGTAACATGGGTTGCATTTTCCAAAAAAGGGAAGAAGGTCACCAAAGGTGACAACAAAAAGATATGTAAATGATGGAAACAAAGGCTTTTTACAATTTATAAAGAATAATTTTGGATGAGTGTACAAACACAGAAACAGGTGCCCCAATGTAATATGGTTGAGCTGGTGAGGGCGCAATGTGCTTGGAGAACTAGTGGAGGTTGGGGGCCCCATGGGTGGGTTTCTATATGAGGTAGATGGTATGGAGGAAAATTTGCGGAGGGGCAAACTGATTGTGGATGAAATGGAGGGTTAATGATACTGTGGAGGCACAGTCAAAATAGAACCTTGAAGAGATAACCTGGGAGTCCATTGGAAAATCTAGCAAAATGAAGAGAAGGAGTATGTGGCTGATTCACGACATGATGTAAGACTATCGGGACTCCCATCCCTAAAGGGTTGAAAAAACAACATGAGTGTCAAAGTGTCAAAGGGTGCTATGAATGGGACAACTCATGTGGGGGAGAGTGCTACCGGGTGACAGTACCCAAAATGTAATGGAGGTGTCGGTACTACAGAGCCAGAGATGGGGATCCTAAAGGAAAATTTTAGAGGGTGTGACTGGAGATGCAATTGAGATTCAGAGGGAATGATTACATGCCAGTGTTGATTATATACCTGAAGGGGTTTCACTGATGTATGATGACCAAGTACCTGCACACATGAAAAACAAATACCTGACGTGAACAATATCTGAAGAGAATCGAACATAAAAGCATTTATTTGATAATTTTGAGCATGAGCATGCGTACTTGGACAGGGTATGAAAAAATGGTGCCCGACGGCTAAGGATAAAAAATGGCCCGGGGAATTTATTGATGTAGATAACAGGATGGAAAAAACATTAAAAACACTATAAAAGAAATAGCCTAATGTAGAATGGCTACGCTTAGGCGTAAAATTTCTTTAAGTATAACATGTTGATGGGTTCTTTGAGAGAGAACCCTTCGGGGGAAGCCAGGATGTATGTGCCTTTGGTGAGGCAATGTTGGATAATGTAGGGGTCATGCCATAGTGACTCAAATTTTCCATGACCAAGGGTATCGTGAGTGATATCGTAAGCAAGGACGAGGTCTCCTTCATGAAATGAGCAAAGTTTGACATGGCGATCAAAGGTGGCCTTTGACCGTTTTTTGGTTGCCTCATTGTTCTATAATGAAGATCGACGATCTTCATCCAAGGACTCTAAGTTCAGCAAATGATGCTCTATTGGAGCAGTGTCGGGTAACATCTCAATCATGGTGTGTAAGGTGGGAATTTCACACTCCATAGGAAGAGTGGCCTTGACCCCATGGACTAGATGAAATGGTGTGAAACCAGTGGCCATTTTCACGGCCGTACGGTAAGCCCATAGCGCGGAAAATAACATATGATGCCAATTGGTATTATGTTTTTTAACCATGCATTGCAACATGGTCTTGAGGACCTTGTTAACTGCTTTGACCTATCCATTAGCCTGAGGGTAATATGGTGAGGAAAACTCATGGGATAATCCAAACCGTGATGAGAGTTCAATGAAAATCTCATTCTCAAAATGTTTCCCATGATTGGAAACTAGTTGGAGTGGTACTCCAAAGAGGGATATGACGTGATTAAAGAAAAAATGCACTGCAGTGTCAGTGGTTTTGTTGAAGGTGGGCATGGCTTCAGCCCATTTTTTGAAGTAATCGACTGTGACAATGATGTATTTGTGTCCATTGTTGGATGGGGGGTTACAAGTCATGAAATCGATGCCCCATTTACAAAAGGGGCTTGCAGTAATGACTGAGTGGAGAAGAGAAGGTGGTGCTCGTGCTTTTTTGGCGTAAAGATGACATTTATTGCATCGCTTTATGGTGTGAATGCAATCGTGAAACAATGTAGGCCAAAAGTAACCTGCTTAGATGATTTTCTGAGCAATGGACATTCCCGAAAGATGGCCCTCGCACGCACCGCTATGGAAATTGTTTAAGACTCTATCGGCCTCATCAATAGTCAAGAACCGATGAAGTATGGTGTAAACCCCTCGCCGATATAATATATCTCTGATGAGGAGATAGTGGGGGGCCTGGTGGTGGATACGACGGTGATCATCTCATGAGAGGTGGTTACCAAAATTTTGGGTTCGGAGGTAGACGAGGAGGTCGTCGTACCAAGGATCATCCGAAGTGATATAAAAGAGATGTTCATTGGGGAATTCGGTATTGACGGGGGCACTGGTAGTATCAGAGGGGAAGGTCGCGACAATTTCGGCGAGGGAAAGAGATTTCTTGCTCTTGTGTGTTGAAAATTCGAGATCGTACTCCTGAAGGATAACAACCCATCGAGAAAATTTGCCATTAATTTGCCGACGACTAAGAAAGTATTGCATAGGGTTGGAATCTGCTATGACTTTGGTTGTGTGAAGTAGAATGTAATGGCGCAGTTTCTAGACTACGAGGATGACTGGAAGGGCTAGTTTCTCTTCGTGATTATACTTCAAGGGTGGCCCTGAGAGGTTTTTACTAATGTAGTAAATGACATGCTCATGATTTTCATCGCCAATTTGAACAAGAACTCCTGCTACTGAGATAGATGATGTTGATATGTAGAGGATATAGTCACAATTATAGTCAGGTGAACTTATTAAAGGGGCATTAGAAAGCATCGTTTTAAAATCGTCGAATGCTTTTTGGGCATGTTCATCCCAGTGAAATGGGATGTCGTGGCATAGTAAGCGAAGGAAACCATGTGCTCGAGTGGCATAGTCTGGGCCAAATCGTCGTAGAAAGTTAGCTTTTCCTTATAGGCTCTAGAGTTGACATAAAGTCTGGGGGGGTAGAATTTCTATGATGGCTTGGACTTTAAGGGGGTCCACAGTAATACTGTGGGAAATGATGAATCTGAGGAGGCACCCCGCAGTGACGCAAAACACGCACTTGAGGGGGTTCAAGCGGATGTTGTACTGACGACACCATTGGAAGATGATCCATAAATCATCAAGATGTTGGGTGCATTTTTTGGATCGAGCTATGAGGTCATCCAAGTATGCAAGGATGATATGATCCAGATCATGAAAAATGTATGTCATAGCCCATTGGAAAGTTGCGCCAACATTCTTTAGGCCAAAAGGCATGACACGATATGAAAAAGTACCCCAAGGGGTGGTGAATCCAGTTTTGTATTGATCGACTGGGTGGGTCTGGATTTGATTATAACCAGAGAAACCATCCATGAAGGATAGAGCATCATGGTCTGCGTAGTCATCGATAATTTGATTGATGAATGGCATTGGAAATTCGTCTTTGGGACATGCGTTATTGAGATCGTGAAAGTTCGTGCAGACACGAATAGTGCCCTGTTTTTTGTTAACGGGTACAAGGTTGGAAACCCATGAGGTATAGGCGACGGGGTAGATGAACCCAGTTGCACGTAATTTTTCAATCTCAGCTTTGATGGCCGCTGCTTTGGATGGGTGTAGCGGTCGTTGTTTTTGGCGAATCAGTGTGATATCAGACCATGTGTCTATGCAATGTTCGACAATAGAGGAATCAAGGCCAGGAATTTTTGTGTATGACCAAGTGAAAATATCCCGATATTATTAGAAGAGGGATTTATAGGCTTTGATTTCTTGAGGAGTGCATGCGGCGCCAATGGTGATTTTCTCGACGACTCCATTTTTTATGGAAATATCGATTTTGATAGTCGGGGAAATGTTGGTCATGTTGCCTTCTTCAAAAGCATCAGGGGAAGGAATGGGGTTGTTGAACCAGTCGATATGCCCTAATGGGATAAAATCCTTGGTTTCAACGGCGTATATGGGGTGTTGGTTAGGAGGCATGGAGGCTTCCTATGGAAATAAGAGCGCTCTGTGGTGTAGTGCATCCCATGGGTAGTCGGGGGTGTTTAACTCTTCGAGTATGTCCTCGTCATAGTGGAATTGGCAAGAATACAAGGGATCGTAAAGAGTGATATTGGTGACTATCACCGTGTGGTTGTGCTCTGGTGATGAAGAAGCAGGGGTAACAACACAATGAGATTGTGATGGTTTTCTTGACATAAACCAAATATTGAGGTATTGAGGAGTACCAGTGGTAGTTGGATGTAAAATTCATGTAGGGAAATGAAAGGGAGAATTGGGGGGATTTGGGGGTAAATCCTCGGATAAGTCATCCAAGAACCATAGATCAATAGGGAGTGCCTCTGGTTTAGGAGAAATGATATGAAGAATCTCTAGTGATGAGGTAAGGTCAACCATATATTCTGTAGGGGGTACAAGGGTTTGAATCAGGATCATTTGGCATTGTCTATATTCAATGATCATAGGACATTGATATGTAAAATGATATAAGGATTCACATAGAGAGAAAGGGCATCTCATACATTCATTGACTGAAGTCATGACATAATGGATGTCAGTGATGTTTGGTAGGGATGATGTAGTTGGATTGGGTTCGTGATGGAAGCTTTGGCGTACTGCGATTAATGTCTGCCGGAATTGAGGTAGTGTTGGGCAATGGTGTGTATAATGGCCATGTTCGGAACATATGGTGCAAGAGAATTTGGTTTGTAGCGCTTTTCTACTTGCGTTAGGGGAGGTAGCAGTAGTACTTGCTACAGTGGCGAGCGATGATGGTGTTTGACTGAGGGGAATTAGGTTATGTAACTTGGGTAGAGATGGGCATTTTTTGGTTGGGTGTCCATATTTCTCACATGGCGCGCAAGGAGGTTGGATGCGTGGGGGGAGTGGAGCTGTGGGCTCATTCTTCTTTTTCCTACCCCCAACTGTGGCAGGGAGGTTAGTGAGTGGGGGTGTAGAGGGTATGGTGGGAGTGAGTATGGGAATCGTCATCAGGATTCCTTCTATTTTTTGTTGGGAAATAATACCCTACGGACTAACAAGCTAGGGATAAACTTGCATGCAGATCATGACCCTTAAGAAATTGCTTTTCAACCTACCACCCCAAACCTAAAACCATTTTTTACATGCAAACATGGGAAGAACCTACTAACCTTTTTACGGATGTTTGGTGTAGATCCTTCGTTGCGCTTTATCCGCTTGCTTACGCTGCTCCTTCCAAAGACAATCCTGCAATCAAGACAAAACACTACACATGCATGCTATTGTTCTACTAGAGGGTTAGAGATTAAGAATAAATCGAATAAAACATATAAAACTCATGCATTGGGACAGGAAAAGTATTCTTTTATTAATCTCAAGATGAATCAACTTACAATAATAATAGAGATCGGCCACCGTTCCTTGATCCTGATCCCAGGATCCTCCTCTTCTTTGTCCTCCAACTGCTTTGCTTGAATTCTCCTGAAGCTTGAAGAAAGGCTAAAGGATTGGGACAAAACGGATTCGACAATTGGGCAGAGTTTCTTTGCTATGATTTTCTTCCTTCCAAATAGTACCCCTACCCCTTCTTTTATAGGCTAGAAGGAGCTAGGGTTTTGGATGAACTCTCGGCCATGCATGGTTGGGAGTTCCAGTTAACTGACCCAAAGCTTTCCATCCCGTTGGAAACTTTCCTGTTTTTGTGCTTTGTTAGGTAAACGTGGGCTGTAGTGGGCCAGCCAGCATTCCAACGCATGCAGTAGCAGGCCTGCCAGCGTTCCAACACGCCCAGTAATGGGTTAGGGCACGTGTTACTTAATTTAAGAGGATTTCCAAGAGTTTGTTCAGCATGGCTTTGGCAAGGAAGGGATATGAGTTGGCCTGATACCAGGTAAGAATGTGTGGTGCAATTTAGGGTTATAACAGATGCCCCCTAATGTGTGAGGTCAGAAGAGCATCTGATGGCCGAAATACATTACCAATATTTACCAATTTTTACTGATATGCTGAATGAGTGAGCCTAGGAATCAGGAATTAGGAGGTGCCATCTGCAAAAAATATCAAATGTCTCACCGAGGCAGGCATACCCATTTTTGGGATAAAAATAGAACCATGGATACCAATAAAATACACTGTAGATCCATGTGAAACAACTATGAAGAGTAGCTACGAATAATACATAGCGGAGCTACATCTCGAAATCAGAAAGATATACATATAAAGTATCCGTCTCCCAGAAGTTGATTCGGCCTGATGGCTGTACTTCAGAGCTCGACCAACAACTTCAAAATCTTCTAAAACTCAGGTAGGAGTGTAATATGAGTGTACGAATGCACTACCCAGAGGTCTTCGACGGCTCATCGGTTATGGACTTGATAATCTTGATGATCGGACTGAATGCTTCAGTGATTTCGAACAAAGACTTGATTGGACGTTCAATATGGTCGGGTATGCGGACAAGAGACATATTGCAGAGAGGCCAACTCAGGCTTAGTGACAAACTTCCCTTAGATAATAGCACGACAAGTGATAAGACTCAAGCATCATATCTGTTAATCATAAGTCTACGAAGCAGGAGGCAACACAAACTCTCCATATGTTTTGGAATATTAACCAAACAGTGGAGGACACAACTCTGTATAATGAGCAAAATCTTCCTAAGGTCGTACTACATCCCATAGTCTAATGAATCAAACAGACAGATGTTCTTTATCCAAGGGCAACTCATGATGCTGCCAATAAAGAAAATACTTTTCCCATCCTCTTTTTGGGGTATATTTGATTTTTTTTTTGTTCTTTTTGATGATTTTGAAAAAGAATAAAGGAATATTACGTTACAAAGGAGGAACGAGTAGAGAAAACATACAAGCTCAAGGCACAAGGACAAGACTGATGTTCTAGGGAAATGATACTCGGGAAAAATCCTCCAGTGGCCAAAGGTGTTAAGACGCAAAGGCAAACTGTTACTAGGCTGATGGGTAAAGGATGCAAATGCGGTTGATAGAACATACAATGGTAACGTCCTTCGATGTAAGTTTGACGAGCCCAAAGAAGGTAAAATCGGTGATTTTTCATATTTAGAGAGTCTGAAAAATCATAAAAGGAAACTCCATTGGGGTACCTTTTTCGTCAATAGTCTAGTCGGTTCGAAAAAGGGATAAACTAGCACCGATTAGACGTCAATTCAAAACCATTTTAACGAGTGTGAATAGGAAAAGATCACTCGACGATTTTTTCAATTTTAAGGAGTCTGAAAAAAGATTAACTATGGACTCCGTCAGGAATTTTCTTCTGGACCATTTTAACGAGTGTGAAAGAATAAGATCACTCGGCGATCTTTTCAATTTTAGGGAGTCTGAAAAGAGCTTAACTATGGACTCCGGGGGGGTTTCTTTTTCGTAAATTTAGTCCCTCAGGCCCGAAAAAGGAATAAAATCTTACCTGAGGATACTCTTCTAAACAATTGGAATTCAATAGAGTATACCTGTGTTCATACAGTTGACCATCCGGACCGAAAAAGGGGTAAACTACCGCTGGACAGATGTGACTTCAAATTCCAATTTAACGAGTGTGAAAGATCACAAGATCGCTCGACAATCTTTTCATGTTTAGAGGGTCTGAAAAGGGCTTAAAAGGAGACCCGCTCGTAAAATCTTTTGGGCTATTGCCAACCCAGATAAGTAATCGACACAAGCTCCTGTATGACAATCATTGATCACTGTGACGACCTCCTCATGAGTGAGACATCAACGCAAGATGCAGTCTACACCTCTCCGATACAATGTATCATTGAGTATGAGATAGTTCTTGGCCTGATGGGATATCCGTCGACGCTCATCACGAGACGCAGAGGTGGGGCACTTCAAATTCTGGAGATAGATCAGTATATCTCCATACCAGGGGTCTGACGATTCAATCAAAAACATATCCCCCCGGATAGGCGATTCCTCAGGCACAACGTCACCTGACTCAACTGGAAGCTCTGAGATAAGTTTTGCGAAGACCAATGACTTTTTGGACTTGGATGAAACAAAGTCTAAGTCAAATTCTTGGAGGATTACCATTCATCTACTGATTTTTCCACCGATAACTCGTCGTGTCAACATGTACTGGAATGGATTCACGATGGCGACGACGGTGGTTTGACGAAATAGAACATAGTGACGGAACCGTTGAACAGCATGAACTGCTGCCAACACAAGTTTTTCGAGATGGGTATAATTAAGTTTCGGTCCTACGAGGCCTCGGATCAGGTAATAGATCAAGTATTCAGAAAACAAATCATCCTCTTGAACTAAAACCATGCCTATGGTTGACTCTTCGGCAGCCAGATATAATAACAAATCTTTGTTATAATCAGGTGGTCGTAGCAGAGGTGCAGTGGTGAGGGCGTGTTTCAATGTGTTGAAAGAGCGTTGAGTGGCTTCGTCCCAGAAAAAGGGAACATATTTCTTCAGTAAATGCATAAATCCCTTAGTGATTTCAGCATAGTTGGCGATGAAGCGTTGTAATAAGTTCGCCTTGCCTTGAAGACTTTGAAGTTGTAAGATTGTGCGTGGGGGGGGGAAATTGGACTATTGCCTCCACCTTAAGAGGATCGACCATGATCCTCGTTGTTGAAATGATGAAACCTAACAAATGTCTTGACGTGACGCAAAAGCTGCACTTGTTGGGATTCCGGATGATCTTTTCTCTTGCGAGAGCGTGATGCTAAATCATCTAGATAGGCCTCGACTATATGTTTGAGGTCGTGAAACGCAAAAGACATGGCCCGCTGGAAAGTGGCTCCAGCATTCTTGAGACCAAAAGGCATTTTTCGATAGGCGAATGTACCCCACGGACAAATGAATGTCGTTTTGTGTTGGTCCTCAGGTTTGATTTGGATTTGATTATATCCTGAAAAACCATCCATGAACGAAAAGGCTTCACAACCGGTGCATTCATCAATGATCTGATTGATGAATGGGGTTGGATAATTATCTTTTGGACATGCCTTATTCAAATCGCGGAAATCGTTACATACACGAATCGTGCCTTGTTTTTTATCGACCAGCACAAGGTTTGACACCCACTGAGTCAAATGAATAGGGTAAATGAACCCTGCCTTGAGAAATTTCTCAACCTCAGCCTTGATGGTTGCTACTTTCCTAGGATTAACTGGACGAAGTTTTTGTCGAACAGGCTTAGCATCAGGATACGTTTTGATTTCATGGTCTACTATTTTCGGATCGATGCCTGGCATTTCCTCGTAAGACCAGGCAAAAACATCGCAGAATTCTTTGAAAAGATCTGTGTAAATCTTAATCTCTTCGGGGGAGAAATCCGCTTCGACGAAGATATTCTCCATGATGTCGGGGTTTTAGGAGATATTGATAGGTATCGTGGCAGCGATAGTCGCCATATTTCCCTCAGCATAAATATCTTGTGTAGCTAAGAGGTTAATGGGACATGGCTGATCTCCCGTCATGGTTAGTGAATTCTCCTGCCTCAATTTGGCTCAAATCTGGGAGGAAATATGATATGTGATGAAGATCATCCCAAGGTTTATCCGGACCAGTCATTGCTTCAATTACTGCTTCGTTATAAGGCAAGACTAAATCTAACGAATCGGTGTTGGCAAGAGAATCCTGAGCCCAGATAGGCTCAAGAAGTGGATCCAACTCTTGTGCGGGAGTCAGATCAGGAGTAGCTGAATCTTTCTGGACCAAAGAGTACGCTACTTCAGTGGCCGACAAGGGCGTGGACATGCCAGCGTGCCCCGTCGCATCCATCGTGGCTGATGGGGAAGGAAGAATCCACGGATCCTGAAAGTAAGTCGTGTGGAACAACGAGACGTGAAAAATCTCAGCCTTGTGGTGAGTCGATATAAACTTGACATCGCCATGAGGAGGTGGGTAATCGAAAGTACCCATCAAAGATGGGCACAAGCCAACTTCTACGTTGATGACACCGGCTTGAGGATTATCAATCATGGGAACCATGGATGCCCCCAAAGCTGGGTCAGGTCTAGAGAAGGAAAATTGATCTATGGTCACTATCCGGCCTTCATGTGGGAACAAAAAGACTCAGAAAACTGTAGCAACCACCGCTTGCATCGCATAAGTCCAACTACGACCTAACAAGAGATTATATTCAAGGGGGGCATCGACTACCTCTACCTCGACGCACACCGTCTTCCCTCCTAACTGCAAAGAGAAAGAAGGAATGATGCCATGTGGTCGGAAAGAACGACCGTCAAATGCAGTAAGGAGAGTAGGTGATGGAGACAACTCGGGCTGAACAATGGATTTCCAGCATGCTAATGACATAATGCAAGTTGATGCGCCCTCGTCGACCACCGTGCGGAAAATATTTCGTGTAAAAGTTTTCGTGGGATGAGCCACTACTATCTGAAACGCGACATGGTAAGGCAGATGAGGTTTCAAGTCAGTCATATCTAACATGATGGTACCCGGGTTACAAGTCTCAGTAGATCCTAAAGCAGTCAACAAGGCTTTTCTCTGAGCAGGGCAACTTTGGAGGACCTCCAAAGCGGACATAGCACAAGGGGTTTGGGATAAATCTTCCACCACGGAGTAATTCTGGGTGGCCCTTGCGTTTGGATTGTGAGAAGCTTTCTTAAACGCACCTTTTGGAATGCGTGTCATCATTTCACCCAACATCTTCTCGATCTGTAGTGGAAGAGATGGGATCTCGGCCTCTTTTCCCTTCTCAGAGGTGCTTGGTTTACTATAGTCATGCACTCTAGTCATTATGAAAGCATCACCCCTAACCATATATACATTATCGGATGAAGAATTGTTAGGAGGAGGGCAGGTTTTGGAACTTCCCCCTTCCGCACTTGCAGAGGCTTAAGTTAAATTTTTCCCATGCTGAAAGGGATTAGTCAACACGGCTGGTTGTCACTGTGTGATGAACTTCTGGGCCTCTACAATTCGAGGACATAGATGGGTTGGGTGATCTTCCGCACACAAGTTGCATGGATATCTCACCTTCCTCTTTTTCGTTGTGCCCTCACTAGAGTTATCAGTGGGTTTTTTCTCCCCCTTACCCTTTTTTCTTTGTTTTTTCTTCCCTTCAGGCTGCTGGTTGGCCTTCGGGTTAGTCGTTTGCACAGAGTGTACTTCTGACGTTTGGGTAGGAGGAGCAGCCACAGCAGTAGTCTGGCTGGCCGCTGAGTGTTGGATAGATAATTGTTGCAATTGTTTTTTCAATTGCTCAGTGGGCTTGGTTTGTGCTAAACCAACAATACCATCGGCATGTGGTCCAGCTCTTTGTCTAGTTTTATCCAGAATTGATCGTGGTGCATCTGGTAGGATGTTATATAATAAACCAGACTGAGAGTAGATAAGCTCAAATTGTTGAGCCCTCATGATGGCATCTTCCTCGAAGAAAACCCCAGAAGTTGCAACGTATTTGGATAATTGAGGAACTAAAGACTTAAGGAACCACTCAAGCAGGAATGCTGGTGGAACTGACACTTTGATTAGACTCTCTCGGCATCACCACTCTCGGATATGGTCAGAGATATGGTCTGTTGTCGTCTGTTCGAAATTAGCAAGAAGCTCTGTGCCCGCGTCGTATCTCACAGGTAACTGGAAATGGTTAAGGAAAGCCATAGCCAGTTCGCCAAAAGAAGAATATCGTGAACGCTCAAGCTCTATGTACCATTTCACGGCACTCCCAATAAGAGTGCGTTGAAACAATCTCAACTGGACGGAGTTATCTTTCAGTGAGTTAGATGAACACCAAAGGTGGAAAGTAGTCACGTGATCACCTGGATCTTCATTAGGCTTGGCCTCAAACTTTGGAATGTATGAAGACAACTTCGTCGGCATAGGAGGCCAACGCAGATCATGACAAATAGGATCATTTAACAACCGTGTCAAATCGGGCAAGTGTAATGTTTCTAGGAATGGTAGTTCAGGTTGTTGTTGATAGCCTGGAAAAAAGGGTCCTGGAGTTTGACTGGCACCAGGTTGCCAGGAAAATTTTGGTTGCTGGCCCAGATTCTGGTAGAAACCATGGCCCTGACCAGCGTAAGGATTTTGCATATGAGGAGACATCATTGGCTGATTCCCCATGAAGGACATAGGATGTTGGGCATTCATCGTGTTTGACGGACTTTGGGAAGGATTACCCCATGTCGTTCCCGATGGGAAAGGCATAGAAGTTTGTCCGGGGTTCCATTGACTGTGGAAAGAATTACCCCAGAATGGAATTCCAAAGGAAGGAACGGATCCTTGTCCTGAGTTCCAAGGTCCTGGTATATGTGCCCCCGACGCGGGAATAGTACCCTACGTTGGAGTAGACTGTCCAAAAATGGGTGTGCTCCCAGATGGGAAAGAAGTGGATGCGAAAGTGTTATTACCAAACGTCTCGTTCCAAACAAACAGTGACGAACCTACCAGTGGAGTTTGTGCAGGTGTTCCTTGACTCCCGGCTCCAAATGAACTTGTGTGTGTAGGCTACCTGGCGGACTGCTGATGCAAACCACCAAGCGAAGGGGACGAAGGAGAGATGTGACCTCCAGCGTAAGGAAAAGTGTTGAAAGGGATAGGAATGCCCCCAAGTTGACCTTGCAGAGGAGCATTAGAGCTCCCTGCCGCCAGACCCAAAGTCTGTAAAGTGGAGTAAGTGAGTGCAAGACTGGTACCCGAACTAGGCATACCATATGAAAATGGAGGGCCTGTCGCACTAGATGTGAAGGGAGGTGTGGCCGCCGCAATAGATGGGAACGGTCCACTGTGCGACGTAGTTGCGGTCGAGACCGTAGTGGCTCGAACCAACGATGGAAAGTTAGGAGATTCTTCTCCTGTGGTGACAACGGTGATGGGAATGGAAGAATTCCCAGAGGAAGTAACAGAGTTTGGTTCCATAATTGGGTTAGGCACTGACAGGCATTCGTAAAATTGAATTGGCACAATAATGTCCGGCCAAGTATCAGTGGATGGGGTTTCAACTACGCCAAGATTGGCGGTTGATTCCTCTGGGAGTTGTTCGGGCTCAATGGTTTGAAACCCGGTTGCTTCGAAAGACCCTCATTGGTCTAGCTTCCGCCTCAATGGTGGCGGGGGTGGCTCCAGTATAACCGGAGGCAGGCCCATAAGCCTTCGTGACCGGTAGAGCTTTGAATCCTCCACTGTGTGATAAGATCCATGACACGCTAAGGTATTCTACACGTGAAAACAGTAACACACACTAAAAAGAAGCCCCTATGAGATAAATCAAGCAAACACTAAACTAGTTGGAAGAACAGTTACAACAACCAACACTAGAGCAACTCCGGAAGACAACTGAGGCCTCAAACAAATTCGAGACCCACGAAGCTCCGTGGCAAATGAAAACGATGGAATCCCTCAACAAATACTCTATATGTGTTCTCCACTACGCTCAGTACGGCTTTGGAGGGGTTATCTCTGCTACCTTTCCTTACGCGACCTCGTGTTTAGCCCCTGTGTTAGAGGGGGGTCCCAGATAACTTTCATGCAACTGGACTTCTACACTCCCTATTGATAGACTCCAATGTTTGGTTTGAGTGGCCTTGGATAATTTACTCTCCAACCTATTCCAAGGCCCTAGTCCTAAGCTAGTGTATGCACCCTACAAACAAAAAGTCTAATTGATTTTAATTAGTATTGCTTTTAATGGGATTTTTTACGTCACAAGGTATGGAGGTGAAACTGATGGTGTGTAAAGACTCAAAGAAAAATGAACAAAAAATGCTTGGAAACAAAAACTTTTACAAACAATGCAAAAACCAGCAACTTTTCAACAAGAAAGACTTCTTTTTTCTTTTCAAATTTTCTAAGATTTCATGCAGCAAACATAAAGGAATTTCGCTCAAATCTGCGAGCTACTTATACTCTAAATGCACTGCAAAAACTTATGCAAAAAAGACTTCTTCCTAGCTATTAATGCAGCAACACAATCTTTAAACAAAGAAGCAAATGAAAAAAGAGAAAAAAAAAATGTATTTCAGTGCTGAATGAAGCAACAAAGGGAAAATGCCGACAAGCACAAAACCAAGAAACAAAATACAATTCTAGCTTAAAGAGAAGATCGCAAAGAACCAGAGCAAATACGCACAAATGGAAATCAAGAAATCACTGACTCCTACGCTTGTCTAAAAACCATCAAACAAAATCTTTTTCCTTTTTATCTTTTCTATCAACAATCAACTAAGAAACAACAGGCTGAAGGTAAGAGGCCCTAACCTACTGATTGTGCAGCCTTAGACTCAAACCCTTGAGAGGCACACTTCTCACCGTAGGAGGGGATGACTGCCCCACCTAGGCTGAAAAGCCACCAATAAAGCTCGCGACTATCACTAAAACAACATGCATGCAAACGCGTGCTGAGCTATAACAGTGCGCGGGTACCCACGGGTAGAACTTGAACAGGCCGCGAGTATGTATAAATGCTAAGACCAAACTAAACACAGGCAGCCCAGACCTGAAAGAGGCCTCTGGTATTGACAACCAGGGTCTCCTAGAGGCTTGGATGCTTCTTCTTCAATAGAAAAGAAAAATAATTGCGAAAAGAAAACAAATGCAATAAAGCAGACTGAGAGAAGACTGTAAACCAGCAAGACCCAGACAGGATCCAGAAAGCCCCCTGAGAATGTAAAATTCTGACAGGGAAGAGGAGACTACCTCTTAAGCTTTCTGATCCCTACACGCTATTGAAACCACTACAGCAGGTGTTCAAACGCGGGCTGTAGAAGGTTAGGGCGCGGGTTACACGCGTGCAGGCCTTCTGCATGCCGCGTGTACCTCTGTGTGTCCCGATAATAAATGTCAAGCACAGTCAAGGAAAAATTGGCATAAAGAACCAGGTTCTCTGCTAGCTATGACCTAACAGAAAACAGACAAACAAAGAAACAGAAAATATAATTCTTTGACTACCCAAAAACCTTCAACTAAATCTGGAAACCCTAAGAGTAAAGATATCCCCAGTGGAGTCATCAATTCTATTGTTGGGAAATAATACCCTACGGACTAACAAGCTAGGGATAAACTTGCATGCAGATCATGACCCTTAAGAAATTGCTTTTCAACCTACCACCCCAAACCTAAAACCCTTTTTCACATGCAAACATGGGAAGAACCTACTAACCTTTTTACGGATGTTTGGTGTAGATCCTCCGTTGCACTTTATCCGCTTGCTTACGCTGCTCCTTCCAAAGACAATCCTGCAATCAAGACAAAACACTACGCATGCATGCTATTGTTCTACTAGAGGGTTAGAGATTAAGAATAAATTGAATAAAACATATAAAACTCGTGCATTGGGACGGGAAAAGTATTCTTTTATTAATCTCAAGATGAATCAACTTACAATAATAATAGAGATCAGCCACCGTTCCTTGATCCTGATCCTGGGCTCCTCCTCTTCTTTTTCCTCCAACTGCTTTGCTTGAATTCTCCTGAAGCTTGAGGAAAGGCTAAAGGGTTGGGACAAAATGGATTCGGCAATTGGGCAGAGTTTCTTTGCTATGATTTTCCTCCTTCCAAATAGTACCCCTACCCCTTCTTTTATAGGCTAGAAGGAGCTAGGGTTTTGGACAAACTCTCGGCCATGCATGGCTGGGAGTTCCAGTTAATTGACCCAAAGATTTTTGTCCTGTCGGCAACTTTCCTGTTTTTGTGCTTTGTTAGGTAAACATGGGCTATAGTGGGCCAGCCAACGTTCCAACGCGTGCAGTAACAGGCCTGCCAGCATTCCAACGCGCCCAGTAATGGGTTAGGGCGTGGGTTACTTAATTTAAGAGGATTTCCAAGAGTTTGTTTAGCATGGCTTTGGCAAGGAAGGGATATGAGTTGGCCTGATGCCAGGTAAGCATGTGTGGTGCAATTTAGGGTTATAACACTATTTGGGGGGGAAGGGATCGTTGAGGGACCATCTCTGGTGGATGTAAATACCAAACTAGAATTTTCAACACCATATTAGGGAGGGTAAGTGTTGCAGCTACTTGGAAAGCTTGTACACCTAGTGGAGGGTAGAAGAAGGGGATTCGAGTAATGTCTTGGGGAACTATCTCCCAAATTGGGATATGGCCTTGGGGAGAGGTGAAATTGTGAACTGGTGGAGTTGATGAGTTCACAGAAGGCTCATGAGGGGGGAGCTCTGCGACTAGTGGGGCGTTAGATATGATAGAAGCCTCCCTAAGAGGAAGGGTATCCTCTATGTCAGTTTCGTTGGACGATATGATGCATACTTGATTGGAAGGATGAAGGAGTGGTGGTGCACTATGGTAAGTTCCTAACAATGATGGGTCTTTGAAAATTCTGGGACCCATTTCAATGAGTGGGTATGCTTCATGACTCGTGTGGATGAGAGGGAGAATGTTATCAATGTTGGCAGAAGGGTTAGGCTCGTAATGTGAGACTTGGTCAATTGTAATGATCTTCTCATTATGGGAGAACATCATGGTTCGAAAGATAGAAGAGGCAATTGCCTTCATAGTGTACATGTAGCTACCACCGAACAAGATATTATAATCGAGTGGGGCATCGATAACTTCAATGTCGATGAGAATGGTCTTGCCCCTGAGTTCTACAGGAACATTTTGGAAGAGCCCTTCAGGAGACGATGGTCATCCGTCATAAGCTCTTAAGGTAATGGTAGATGGTATGAGTTTGGGGGAACCAAGTTTCTACCATATAGACTTGGACATAATGCATGTGGATGCACCTTCATCGATGATGCACCGATGAACTGTAATGTTCTGAATTTTTACTAGGATTTGAAAAGCGATTAGAGTGGGGAGGTGAGGTTCTCCGTTGTCAAGGTCAAATGTGATGAGTTGAGTATTTGTAGGGTCGACTGCCCCCAAGGTGAAAAGTAATGATTTCCACTGAGTGGGACAATTTTGAAGGACTTCTAAGACTGACATGGCAGCTGAGGATTATGCTAAGTCATCGACCAAACTGTAATTATGAGACTCCCTAGCTTGGGAGTTTTGGACATTCCTGCGTAATGGGATGCGAGGGATGTGAAGAGGTGTTTCGGCGTTAGGGAAAGGAATCACCAATGGGGGTCCCATTGGTGTTGGTGTTATTTCTGGGGGAATGGGAGGAGACTCAGCAGGTGCACGATATTGATGACTATGTGTTTGGAGAAGGATTTCTTCCTCATTGGTGAGAAGGATAGTACGATCTATGGGATTGTTTGGATTGAGATACTGTCCCAACTGTGGTGGGGTAGGCTGTGTGTCCTGTTGGGTGTTCATCACACCCTGGTGCAGAATGGGATTCTACAGCACGGCTGGGGGAGGTTGTTGGCCGTATTGTTGTGGGCCCTGCTGAGGGGCAGGCAGTGCTAGAGAGTGTGGTACACTTCCTGTTTATTTCATCCATTTAAAATCAGTGATTTGGGGGCAATGATGAGTGTAATGGACAAACTCACCACAAAGGGCACAAGGGAAGGTGGTTCTAATAGTATTTTTATTTCCCCCTTGATGCCTATTTTTATTTCCCCCCTGGGGGTTCTAATTCCCTTGATTCTGGTTGCCCCCAGTAGGTTGGTTCTATTGGGGGTGATTCCCGCCTTGACTTGGGTTACTATTGTTCCTATTTTTTCATTTCTTTCTGGCATTATTCGATTGATGGGTCGGATTTTTCATATTCAACTGTTCAAAATTTTGATATTGTTGAACAGGAGAGGGTTGAACAAAATTCACCCCAGCGTGAGGGTGTGGGGGAGCTATGGGCTGTGGAGGACCAGGGAATGGAAAGTATGGATTCTGTGGGGGTAATGATCTGTAAGGTACATATTAAGGTGTGGTGTTTTCTCTAGTACTTAGAGTATAAGCCGAAGTAGCGGGAGTACTAGAACTTGTTTGGATAGGTGGGTGTATTGTGGGTGTCAGCGGTGGCCCACTGATAGGTGGAGGAAGAGCAACAGGGTATGGTTGTTGATAAGGGGGTGGAGGGTAATAAGAGGTTACCCCATATGTCAGTGGATATTAAGGTGTGCCATACATTGGTGGTTGTTGGGGTTGTGGACTGTGGTGTGTGGTATTATCAATCAATCCATCTGTTGAGTGAGACATCCCAGGTTTGTCTTGGTCGAATGGCACAGGTTTTGGGATATTAGGAAGTAATGTGTACAAGTACCCTGATTGTGAATAGATGAGGTTGTATTGTTGAGCCTTATTGATGGCTTATTCTTTTGATTGAGGGAAGGTGGAAGCTACATCTTTACCGAGGAAAGAGACAAGTGATCTGAGAAACCAGTCAAGACACTGTTGTTTGGTGGTTTCAGCTTTGCAAAAACTACGTCGTCTACGCCACTCGTGAATGTGATCAGCGATATGTGTGGCTAAGGTTTGTTTAAAATTAGAGAGTAGTTCAAGACCATTGTCATGGCGGATTGGTAATTGGAAGAAGGTCAAAAATGCTTTGGCCAAGGAATTGAAAGTCGCATGGGACTCTGATTTTGTGTCTACATACCATTTGGCTGATGGGCTAGTGAGCGTGTGTTGAAATAATCATAGTCAGATGGAATCATCCATAATGTTGTTGGAAGAGCACCATAGGTGGAAATTCATGACATGGTTAGCAGGGTCATCCCCTGCCTTTCCTTCAAACTTGGGGATGTCTGAAGGTAGTTTGGTAGGCATTGCAGGCCATGTGGGGTCATGCAATATAGGATCATTTGTGAGTTTTATTATACCTGGTATGTTAAGAGAGACCAAATATGGCATCTAGAGTGATGGCGGAGGATTAGTTTCAGCCATGGTGTGAGTGTTTTGTGAACCTGACCCTTGAGAGGGGCTAGGTGGGTTGGTACTTCCCCCTTGAGAGGAAGTTGGCCCCCCACTTCCGTGTAAAGGAGAGTGAGTGGATAGTGGCCCTTGGGAAGTGGACCCAAGTAAGGTGGAACCAAGCAAAGTTGATCCTAAGATAGTGGCACTCACAGGGGTGTGAGAAGGTGGAGCCGATGAGTTGGCAAGACTAGGAACCCCCCCTAAAATAGGAGGGAGTTTCAGTAAGTGTCTGGAACGAAGGGGGTTCTATGGGTCCCCTATGATGTCCGACTAGCTGAGAGGATTTGTGCGAATTGTGGTGAGACTAATAAATAAACAAGAGCCTTTTGTTGCAATTTTTGAACTTTACACGATATATATCTACATCAAAATGTAACCAGAAGTGCATCATACATACAATATTTTGAAAA
>ML818342.1:20846-42495 GCA_009831015.1 Picea engelmannii | reverse complement strand
CCAATCCAATTGAAAATTTTGGCCTGAAACAACTGGACAAGCTCTTGTGAGTCATCATCAAAATGTATGGAGAACCTTGGCCTTCTTGAGCCTCTATTCCAGTTACCTCTCCCTCGGTTTCCTCGGCCATGGCTACCTCGGCTAAAAAAACTCATTCCTGCATGCATGATTGATTAGAAAATAGTCTTTTAGATAACCATACATGGAAACTCTTAAAACTATGAAATATATTTGGCTCAACAATGTATCAGACTCATGCAATAAAATCCATACAAAGTGTTTAATTGTTTATTAATGAGTAGGGGGTGAATAAAGGGTCCTGGGATAAGTGAGGGGTTTGTATTGAGTGAAACATGATATGATGAGGGGGCGGGGGGGGATATGGTTACTACTCAAAGACAACAACAATCAACTACAAACCAAATAAAACAACATTGTATATCAACCAAGACATTTCTACTTCCAACTCCTTCAACACAGAATTTTTCTTGATTGTAATCAATCTTAGAACAGGGAGTGAAAAATGAATGTGGGAAGGCGATGGGGTTGTAATTAGTGAAAAGAAAAATAATGGTGGGGAATGAGAGTGGTTATTATTCATAAAATTAAGTGATCCATAAACCATTTTGTAAAATAAAAGAAACACCTCAACCAAATGACCAGCGAGACCCAAAACAATTACTGTGTAAAGTTCAAACAATTATGTGCATTAACTTGTTCATTGTTTGAAATCAAATACTTAAGATAGTGTCATCAACAATATAGTATGTGTTGGCACCAGGCCGAAGTGGAAAGAAATATGTTCATGGGAAAGAAAGTGTGCATAAACAGAAGTAACAGCTGGAAGGTAACACAGTACACGTGCATGGAAGAAAGCATGCACAAGGAAAGCGACAGCTGGAGGAAGAACAGAACACGCACATGGGAGAAAAACCTAACGTTGGTAGGGTTAGGATTTTGGTAATACATTGTAAATGGATGAAGAGCCCGCTATATATAAATAGATATACGTAGGTATCATATAGAGGTTGGTTCACTTTTTGTATTAGTTCAACTTTTGTAATATTCCATCACAATATGTACAAGTTGATGCGTTATGTAATATTGTTATGAACCATTTTTGTAAGCTGATTGAGCTAAGAATAGAGGAGAGAAGGAAGATCTGAGGATTAGATTGCAGGTTGTGGAGCCTAGTGCAATCTAGTTCACCTCGTACAAATCTTACCAGTCTGAGGAGAACTATAAGCGCGCAGCACTAGAGATGCAGAACTACCATAATAAAAGAGACAAGAGCCAGATCTTTGTGGACGTAGCCCAAGAGGGGGTGAACCACGGTAATATATGTGTAATTTGATGAATGCATGTCTATCTTTATTTTCTTTCAGTAAATAATTGTTATGATTAATGAATGAGTTAATACATTGTTATGAGATATGATTGTGTTGTTCGGGAATTAAACCATGAGAGATAAATACACACCTATGAATAATAGTATATTGAAATCACAATTCATAGTATATGGATCTGATTAATAAACCCCTATCGCATACTCAATCCTAGGTTATAAACACCTGAGTCTTGCAACCACCCATTTAAAGCTATCTCGGGTGAGAATGTGCAGTGCACTATGTGTACTATGTTGCCTTCTAGTTTACCAGGAGGGTCGATAGTTTCAGAGGCTTTGTTGGAAACCTGAAAGACATGAAACCTGGTTCAATAACTCAGATGGTAGAGGAGAGTAGATAACCAACAAATGGTTTTGTTGTTGTGTTAATAGGAACAAGAGAGGAGTGAGTAGATGAGATAGATTGAATGAGAAAAGAATGAGTGAAACAAGAAGAGAAACAAGCCATTAGAAGGGAATGTTGAGACCTTGGAACCCCACAAAAGAATAAATTGAAGGCTGGTTGAGAACCAAAGAGCTAGATTTTGCACAACAAGACAATAGAAACCCTAGAATCACACCTCACAGATATCTAGACAAATATGTGTTTATTGATTTACACGAAGTCTTTTTCTGTGATTTTCCGCATCTACTACATGAGTGGATACTAAGGTTGAAGGATAACCATGCAACGAAATGGATTCGATAGCTAGATTGGACCCCAGTACAGATTGAACAGTTACAGCAAGTGAACAACAAATTCACCCGCGCAGTAGACTTTTGGATTTACAGTATTGTGGTGGGTTTCATCACCGAATTTGCAGTTGACACAGTGAATTCATACAGCGCAGCAGAGAAATAATTTCTATGTGTACCTCAAGGAAGGTATATTCAATCCTTGTATGCTTCTATTAAGATACTGCTACATAAAAAAGGTGTAATGACAATGGAATCAGACAACTAAACTTCCCTACGTGCATGGGGGAAGGGGGGAAACAATGACAGAGAGAGGATAAATGGAAAGAGTTAAGGATAAAGGAAAGAAGGAGGAGGAAACCTTGGACCCAATCATGATGGATGATGACCAGCTCAAGTGAATCTTGGCGTCATCAGGAACGACAAGTAGCAGAGTACCCTACCAATATAAGGTGAATACCAAGAAGAGAGTTGTAGCCACGAGGGAAGGCTTGGCGAGCGATGAGGAAGAGGTAGAGGATCTCTGAGTTGTGGAGAAGATTGAGGAAATATTTCACACAACATATCAGAGGAAGATGAGAGGCCCAAGAACGAGTCAGCGGATCAGTACATGAACAAGATGATCAAAATAAGATAGAAACCAGGAGAATCTGTATGGGAGATTGATCAAAGATTCAAGCGACTGAAGGGAAAAATAAAATACCTTATGACTGAGATGCAATATCGGCACATGTTTTTCAAGTCACTACTCCCACACTTAAAATATCCCTTACGACAACAGAAATTTCAGATGCAGGCAGAGGCTTTGCAGGAAGCCTTGCAACTGGAAGAGAACCAGTACTAGCAGATGGACCCAGCTATTGAGGAATTGAAGGAGGATTTGAAGAATCTAACATTTTAGTTGAACCAAAATAAGAACAAGGACAAATGAGAACTCATTTGGTGCACCACATGTAGGACGGAAGGACACCACAAGAACGAATGCCCAACATTCATGCAGTATATGGAAAAAAGTATGCCAAATCCGCTACCACGGGGAGGATTATGGTGTGAGCAAGAAACTGGGTCACGACCCTTATCACTACACAATGATGCAGAAATACTAGACAGTTCCAAAGAATTCATATTGCACCTTTTGCAAATCAGTGGGCCATGATGACAAAGATTGTAGAACTATGGAGTTGATGCGAGAGAGAACATCATATGCATACAGGGTACAGGATGAAATGATGATTGTGCAAGAAGGGCCACAGTTCAATCAAGCCCCACCTCCATACAACACTGCACAGTAGCAATACAATACTGCGCAACAACCCTACAATAACATGCAGCCACCGTACAACCTGGCATAGTGCCAATACAATACTGTGTAGTATAATCAGGCACCACGGTATAATGCACTGAGAGGTGACCAAGTAGGCTACCAAGGAGGAGGACGAGCCAGAGGAGGTTTCAGACATGGTAGAGGACCAGTCACATGTCACAATTGTCAGCAACCGGGACATTATGCATGAGAATGTCCACTTCCACCAGCAACTTATATGTATTATTGTGCATCAAACCACGATACAGAGGAATGGCTGACACTGCTAGTAAATATTTAGGAAAAGAGGAACCAAAACAATCAGAATGTTCAGTTTATTTCAGCCAAAGCAATGGATGATGGACGAAACATCAACATAGTCACTCATGGAGGAATGAAAACAGGAATTGACGCAGTTCGATAGGAACTAGCACAGAACCAATGGGTAAAGAAGAACATTGAACCAAGAAGGCAGTTTGACACACCAAAAGAAAAGAAGACCTTTAAGGAAGCCAGACAAGAATTTCAGAAGGAGGGCACAATGTCAACTTCAACTGCACAACCATTCAAGGAAGCCCTAGAATATGAGATGTCGTCATCACTGGATCATACCAACGGAATGCAACCCCTGGGGAAATTAAGTACAATCAAAGGATTTTTACAATCATGCGTGAAAGTATTAAGTGATCCTTCATCTATGAAAATATTGCAAAACATACTAGAGAAATGTAGCAACGAGACGGAAGAAAAACTAGAACAAAAAATCGTCAATCACCTACACACAAGAACAAGAACAAGTAAGGAATTTAGACTAAATGCTAACATTGGGGATTTCAATATGGGAGACGTTATACTAGACCTAGGATCTGAAGTGAATGTGCTACCAAAGAAGACATGGAAATGTATGGGAGATCCAACACTGGGATACTCAAATGTCCAATTAAAACTAGAAAATCAGCATAGAGTCCTACCAATAGGTAGACTGAAAGGAGTGACAATAGATCTTGATGGAATGCGCACTAAATCAGATTTTGAAGTCATTGAAATAGTAGACATAACAACACCTTACTCGGCATTTCTTGTTCTGGATTGGGCGTTTGACAACCAGGCCATAATCAATATGAAAACTATGAAAATGACATTTGAATCCGGAGAATACAGGGTCATAGCACCACTAAATCCATCGAAGGGAGATAGGTTCATAGAAACCACTTCCCTAGACTTAGAGGAGATCGTCTAGTTGTACATAACAACTAGACGCGATGAGGATTATGTAAACCCAACTGCAAACGGGGTACTTAGTTGGCGGAGCATTACTTCAGTCACAACAGACTCAGACATTGGGTTAGAAAACTGTCAGCAGAGACTACACAAGTATCCACATGAAGATGTGAAAGAATAGACCAGGCAATAAGATGGGTAGGCATAGAAATCAGAGAACCACCCAGTTTCCTCAAACTAAATGATTTGGAAACATTCTTGACACATTATGAAGATGAAGTATTAGAAAACCAGCGATTTTTAGCACTTAAGGCCACACCCGCAAGATGGTGGGGTACACATAAAGAGACCATCACAGACTTGTATCAATCTAAGCGAGTACTATGCATAAGGTTCGGCGCAGAACAGGAATACAACAAACAACAAAAATACAAAGGACAAGAGGCACCAGTAGAACACTTGGCGAAGTGAAAAACGCTATGGAAAATGATGATGGTTACTGTTATTTCAAGAATTTGTTTTTGAAGTAATAGTTAAACCAGGAAAACTGAATGCAGGACCTGACCACATGTCTAGCGTCACAAATGGAGAAGAAACTATGAATTTAGAAGACAAATTTTTGGATGCACGGTTATTCTCAGTACATATTGCTCATGAATACTTTACAGAGATCATCCAGTACTTAAGAACATGTACTACGCCACAAGAATATACTACCGTGCAAAAGAAGAATCTAGTAGTCTGTGCAACCGACTATCAACTAATCGCAGGACACCTATACAAAATGGGCGCAGACAACATCTTGTGAAGGTACATGTTAGAGCATGAACGACCAAGAATTTTAGTAGAATCCCATGAGGGAATCGTAGGAGGCCATTATGCAGGAAAAGATACCACGTAGAAGGTACTATGCGTAGGACTATGGTGGCCAATGATTCACAGAGACTCAAAAGAGTACTATCAGAGATGTGATATCTATCAAAGGGTAGGAAAACCTAATAGAAGGGACGAGATGCCACTGCGACCACAAGTAATATTATAGGCATTTGAAAAATGGGCAATAGACTTTGTGGGACCAATTAACCCACCAGCCAAAAGGATAGGAGCAAGATGCATTATCACCGCGACAAAATACCTAACAAGATGGGCAGAAGCCACACCAGTAAAATATTGCAGTGCAAAGATAGTTGCACACTTCTTGTTTGAACAAGTAATCACTATATTTGGGTTCCCAAGAGTTTTGATGAGCGACCAAGGCACACACTTCATAAACAGCACCATCCACGCGATGACTGAAGAGTTTGAATTTCATCACCAGAAGAGCACACCGTATCATCCATAGGCAAATGGAACAGTAGAATCATTCAACAAAATTCTAGAGAATGCATTGACAAAGATCTGTAATGTCAATAGAGACGACTGGGACCTCAAAGTACCAGCAGTATTATGGGTGTATAGGACCACATGCAAAAATTTGACAGGGCACACACCATTCAAACTAGTATATGGCCAAGAAGCAATAGTGCCATTAGAATTTTTAGTACCCAGCTTACATGTAGCAACTATCACACAAATAACAGAATGAGAGGCAGTACAGGAAAGACTGAATCAGTTATTTTCAATGGAATAAGACCAACCCCTAGCAGGATTCCATCAACAAGTGCAGAAATCAAGAGACAAATCTTGGCAATATCGACACATCAAGAAGAAAACATTGAAGGAAGGAGATCTAGTACTGCTCTACGACAATAAGTCATTTCAGCACCCAGGGAAGCTTAGAATGCATTGGTTAGGACCATATGAGGTAAAATCCATCATGTATGAAGGAGATGTATAGTTAAGAGATTTAGCAGGTGCAAACCTCAAAGGAATGATCAACGGGAGCCGACTAAAGTTGTACAAGGACAGTCGACCACCCACCGTGCAGTAAAAAAAAAAAAAAAAAATTAAATCAAAAAGAGAACAAAAAGGAAACAAGATTAAAAATCATGTAGCATACCAAAGATAGAAAGGCCATATGACCTTTGAAACACAAATTCAGAAAAGTCACTAACAATTGTTACATACAAAGGGAAAACAAGCGGGAAACGGAAAGTCGGCAAAAGCAGTATGACAGGACAACACTAAGAAGAATTAAAGCACGGCAAGGACCGATGGGACATCACATTAAACATGCCAACGGGAGATGGAAAAGAAAACATAATGGCAAGTATGAAACCACAAAAGATGCATTGAACCCACAGTTATGATGCATGAAACGCATAATGGAGGAAGCATCCTCGACAAGCTTCGTGACAAGCCCATACAACACGTAAGCACGGGAGCAACTCGTCTATTCACGAAAGGAAATCAGAAAGAGAGTAATAGCAGCCAGAATGAATAGAGGCAGAAGACCATACCAATCCTATAATGAGTCAAAGGGACACAAGATATGAAGAAGATGCAGGCAGAACTTATCACTGCACAAACACAAAAACAGGAACATCGGGCTCAAATAGAGCCATTACAGGAATGGGTAGCAGAAGTACTCGCACAGACAAAAGGAGATAAAACATAGATAGCATAGACCCAGGCCGAATGTGAAGGATTTCTAAGAAAGAAAGCGGCAGTTCAGGTAGTAGACACCATCAAGGAGAAGACCGTGCAGGGACTGACAAAAGAAGCAGAGCTCAAGAAAAAATTCCAGATGATCACCAAGGATATCGAAGAAGCTCAGAAGGGTTAGGTGACTCGAGACGAGTCACATGTTAGTGTTGGGGTCATGTTGGCACCAAGACGAAGTAGAAAGAAGGATGATCGTGGGAAAGAAAGCATGCAGAAACAGAAGTAACAGCTAGAAGGTAACACAGCACGCGCGCATGCAAGAAAGCATGCACAAGGAAAGCAACAGTTGGAGGAAGAAAAGCACGTACGCATGGGAGGAATACCTAATGTCGGTAGGGTTAGGGTTTTGGTAATACATTGTAAATGGTTGAATATCTCAATATATATAAATAGAGATACGTAGGTATCATATAGAGGTTGGTTTGCTTTTTATATTAGTTTGACTTTTGTAATATTCCATCACACAATGTATGAGATGATGCATTATGTAATACTGTTATGAATCATTTTTGTAAGTTGATTGAGCTAATAATAGAGCAGAGAAGGAATATCTAAGGATTAGATCACAGGCTGTGGAGCCTGGTGCGATCTAGTTCGCCTCATACAGATCTTACCAGTCTGAGGAGAACTGTAAGCCCGTGGCACTGGAGATGTAGAACTACCATAATAAAAGAGCCAAGAGCCAAATATTTGTGGACGTAGCCCAAGAGGGCGTGAACCATGGTAATATCTGTGTAATGTGATGAATGCATGTCTATATTTTTTTTCTTTCAACAGTTAATTGTTATGCTTAATGAATGAGTTAATACATTGTTATGAGATACGATTGTGTTGTTCAGGAATTAAACTGTGAGAGATAAATATGGACCTGTGAATAATAGTATATTGCAATCACAATTCATAGTATATGGATCTGATTAATAAACCCCTATCTCATACTCAACCCTATATTGTAAATACCTGAGTCTTACAACCACCCATTTAAAGCTATCTCGAGTGAGACTACGCAGTTCACTCTGTGTACTGTGTTTCCTTCTGGTTTACCAAGAGGGCTGATAGTTTTAGAGGCTTTGTTGGAAACCCGAAAGACATGAACCCTGGGTCAATAACTCAGATGATAGAGGAGAGTAGATAACCAACAATATGCATTCCAAAATACTCTGTAAGGGATCCATGTTCCTTTCATTTATTCATTTGATATTTAAAGAAAATTCTCAAATGTATAAGAGTAACCATTTCCACTCTGTTCATCATCAAAAAAACCATTGCCCACACATTACTTCAATCATCAAATACACTCAAAAGTTGTGTTTCAAAATTGCAATTAAGTTATACTGTCACTGCAATCGTTCATGTCATTGTTCAAATATGTGACATTCGTTAAACATACATAATGGCCAGTCAATCCAATAATCCAGATTTAAATTGCAACAACCCTAACTCTCCATTTCAACGAATAGCCAACAGTCACCAATCCAACTCATGCTATGTTGTAGAAAACACAAAATAATTCAATCAACACAAGTGTAATTCTGTGACTGCACAAGCCCAATTCAACGTGACTCTAAATAATCAAAATGTTGGGCTATCCATCCAATTCAAAGAGGCATCAGCAGCAAGCCTATACTCATAACACAAATCGAATTGCAAAAAATCCATGTTTAAAACTCTGTGACTATCTTTGAGTGTGCAACCCAAAAAACACTCATAGCATACACAGTGGGCAGCAATAACATCAACACCATGATGCAACATTCCCATTTGACAAATTTAAACACACAGTCAACCTATCGTGTTGATTTATCAATCCACTACAAGGAGATAGCAACAGAAATGCTCAAATCAATCAAATTGTAACAAATCATACTGTGTAAAAACTTGTGCCCATTCTTGATGACGCAATCCAATAACCATAACGTATACAGTGGGTGGAAATTCCATAAGCCCAATTTCAATAATCATTTGGCCATTAAAAACACACAGTTACAGTAATCATTGACTCATGCTTATAGGAATGTCACGCATAACAATGTATCAAGTGTGAAGCATTATTGTGCATTGATCAATTATGACTAGTGTTGAGTTAACCCTCGATAACTTCAATGCAAGATATAGTGACTATGTAGCAACCTCAATTGTTCATCAACCAACTTCAATGTTGAGCCTATTACTTGGACTATTATCATAATCAACAACCCGACCTAACATGTTGTGGGAAACCCAGGCATACCCATGCATCAACATGAAGCGATGTTATGCCTTACTCAATTAAAAGCAATACTGGGTTATAAATTCATTTAAACACAAGGAGAGCGATTGTTATTTGATTTTTCCAATTAACCGTGCAGGGTTTATCCATTGTAATAACATAGGCAGTGAATATATACCAAAAATGACACAATTGTCACATAATCAACTGGGCGAGCCTGTAATCAATTATGTCGACAATAGATACCAATCAACAATAACCAATAGTAAACCTGACAGGGCATGACGGTCTTCTCTATCAACCCTCAAACTTGAGGAGTTAAGGGTTTGCTCCATTGCCAACACAGGGAAACTAGAGCCAACTCTTCTCTATGGTAAAAACCTCTGAGACCAATAGTGTATACACAGAGAACACCACAATTTACTTCATGGGCAGGGTGAATAAACCCGTGATAGGAGAGGTTATAACCAGAGGAGAAAGGCTCCATTTCATCCTTGTAACGATACTTATCACATGCGGGGTATAACCCTCGTGGCTCTCCAGTCAACCAACTACAATGATGAGGTGAAAACATGGACAAGGGGAAGCAACATAACCCACTGCATGACCATTAATAGCGACAACAACCCAATGCTAAAATGAACAAAGCGCAATGACACAAGCACTTCCAACCATTAAACCCCATAAATCCAAATACTGGGTGATACGAATGCATGAAGACAACTAGCCACTCAAGACTAAACGAAACCCTCCAACTAAACCAACAAGGATGACCAATAACAATGTGGCTTTAACATCATTACAGAGAAAACCATCAACGCTTCATTCTAAAACCACCATTTTACACAGTTGTGATACTCAAGGAAAGAAAACCCCATACATTTGAGCCAATATCCATTTCATAAACAGAGCAGACTCATGGATGGCCAAAAAAATACATACCTGTAATCCAATCACTTAAAACATGAGTTGGCCGAGCGGTTCCTCCCTTCTTGAAAATCATAGCATAACCACAGCAACAAGGTTGAAAAATAGCCCGACTAGGGTGGCGGCCAGCGGAACGAGTAAGGGTGACATCCAGTAAATTCATGTCACCTCCACCCATAGTTAATTAATTCATTAGTACACACCAGCCATAAATCCATTAACCATTCCTTTAAACCATGCATTGGAATTGGCATCTATTACTTGTCAAACGTGCCACCCACATCATACCTTCCATTTCCAACTTGACCATAATACATATCAACTATATAATTCAATTAAGTAAACCATGTATCGAAACCATCACCAATAGCACAACATAAAGMAACCATGTCCCATATAATTCAACAAATCACTAACCATTAGCTTATTGCTAGGTTTAAATAATGACCATTAAAATTCAATGCATGTAGAGTAGCATATAGCATAGTTTAAATTCTTCCCTTCACACTTGTTGCATTGTTTTCATTTCTTTCCAATTCCGTGTATATGTTGTTGCTAACATGTTTATTATGTGGGTCTTCTAGTAATATATCCCAACAACAGATAGCAATGATAACAAGAATCACATAGGTCGTTGTAAAATAAAACTTGAGCCTCGAACAGCATAAAACACAAAACATGCCTTCTCAATCGCCAATAAACCAAGATTATAACACCATGTAAGCAATTTTGAACAGTATCACAACATCAATTAAGCACCAGAACTGATCTCCAATCTACAAGGGGGGGCCACCTACTAGTATTATTTATCTTTTATAATAATAGGCTTTAGAAAAACTTTGTGGGAAAAACTTCGTTGTGATTTTAATCGTCAACAGGACAGTCAAGAAACATGATACAATCATGGTGGTAGTGGATAATTTGAGCAAGGAATCTCACTTCTTTCCTATCAAATCTACTTTTAAGGCCATAGATGTCGCTAACATTTTCATGAAGGAAATTTTCAAATTACATGGTCTACCCAAGACCATAATCTCATATAGAGATGCCAAAATCACCTTAGGTTTTTGGAAAATTTTGTTTGTAGGATTGCAAACATAATTGGAATTTAGTATGGCCTACCATTCTCAGACAGATGGTCATACTGAAAGAGTAAACAGAGTGGTAGAGGACATGTTGAGGATGCATGTTATGCATCAACCCAAAAAATGGGAAGAATATCTACACCTGGTAGAATTTTCCTATGAAAATGGTTATCATGAATCATTGAGGATGATCCCATTTGAGGTTCTGTATGGAATACATTATAGAGTTACAATCAGTTGGGACAGTCCAATGGAAACTATCACACTTGGACCTGAGTTGTTAAAGGAAATGGAACAAGCAATAATTAACATAAGGTGAAATTTGAAAGTAGCCCGGGATAGACAGAAGAGTTATGCAGAAAGTAAGAGGTCTCGCAAAGAGTTCAAGGTTGGAGATCATGTGTATCTCAGAGTGAATCCTAAAATAGGTTCCATGAAGATGGGGACTTGTGATAAGCTAACACCCTGATATTGTGTACCGTTTGAAGTCTTGGAAAGACTGGGACCACTGGCATACATACTTTCTTTGCCAACTATTGTTAGAGCTCACAATTTGTTCTGTGTATCTTTGTTAAATAAATGTGTCCATGATTATAATCATGTTATTGATTGGATTGTGATAAAGGTGGAACCAAAGGAAGAATTATAACCTAAACCTCAATGCATCTTGTATAGGAGGGAAACAATGCTTTAGAACCAAGCGATAATGTAGTTCAAGGTGCAATGGAATCACTTTGGAGCAGGTGAGGCCACCTAGGAGCTAGAGGATGCCATGATATTGGAATACCCATTTTTGTTTTCTATAAAATTGTGTGTGTGGGTGGGTGTGTGGGTGTGTGTGAGTGTGTGGGTGTGGGTGGGTGTGTGTGTGTGTGTGGGTGTGTGTGTGTGTGTGGGTGGGTGGGTGTGTGTGTGTGTGTGTGTGTGTGTGTGTGTGTGATGTTTTAAACACTGAGGATGGTGTTTCTTTAAGGGAGAGGGGAAAGTAACACTATGTTTTCCCCCAAGATTGTAATTATGCTAAGATTTCATATAATGTAATTATGAAGCATGTAATTATGTTTTGATAATGAAAAACATCAGACAATTAACTAAGGAGGGAAATCCTTGAGTACTAGCCATGATATCATAGGTGGGAAATTGATGAAGTGTGTCCATGTGGTGGATTTGAGGTGTTCCAGTGAAGAAAATAGAAATATTTATTAGAAAGTTTTCATACACTTTCAAGACACAAATACATACCTCCTAGTGTACATGAACCCACATGGAGCCACGTGATTAGTTATGGCAAGAAAATTTGATTGTTGATGCAGTTATAACTGCTGAAAAACTTGATCTCTTAAAGAGGCAAGGGTTAAATGAAAACCTGACAGAAGTACATCCCTTGGATTTCCCCTTCAAAACTCAGATCCCTAACTGGAGGTCGTTTCTGACAGAAGCCATGGGAATCCCAAGGATTGGGTGGAAGAATAGGCCAAAGGTGGGAAACATCACCAAGGGCATACAAACATAGAGAGAGGAGAGTGTGCTAGGAGAGACACGCAGATATGCAAAGAAAAATAAGAGAGCATCAGATAGACAATCTACATCGAAAGGAGAACAACTCACAACAACAATTCGGAAGACAGGACTGAGTCAACTCGAGAGAACAACTTGAGAAAGAGAAAGTGAGCAACAGACTCACAGATAAATGGTGTGATGAACATAGGTGTTCAATTGCACAAATCTAAGAAAAATAAGAGATTGAAAAATTGTTCTTGAAGAAAATAGAAAGCTATTCCAAAAGAGTATAGATCACCCTGAAATAGAGAAGACCTAGATCCAGACTGGAGAAACAGAGGAAAGCATCTTGGTACATGCTAGAAAGAAACTGACACTGGTAAGGGAGGTCACCAAGGGACTATATAGGAGAGAAGGGACTCCTTGTGCAAAGGAAATCTAGTGGGAAGGGAACCTGATAAACCTATGGAAGTTTTGATCTCAGTGGAAAGAGGGAAACTTCTATTGTTGTTAGTGGAGGAAGGGGAGTAACCTTCCTAGATCATTTTAAGTCTAAGAACCAACCAAATATTTCCCCTTGTGATGTCATGGCTTGTTATGGGGGTGGGATTTTGTAGGAAGGTACTCTATAGAATAGCCTAAGGTTGGGAGGAAAGCCGTCCTCTCTCAGTCATTCGGTTGTTGACATTTGGCGAACAGATAACTGTTTTTAATCCAATGTATTTGATGTAGATTTCTTGTTTCATGGTTTAAATGGGAAATATGAATTTATGTAAGGAATGAACTAAATTCCTGAGTAAAATGGATTAATTATGTTTCTTCTATTAACTAACCTATTAGACTTAATTATGTGTAACCATGTGAGGATTGCAAGGATTTGAATGGAAATCTTTCAAGATATGAAGAAAAAATTCACCTTGAAACTGACAAAGGAGATTTCTTGGTGATTAGGGAGGGCCACAGTGTATACCTTGAGAGTCTCAATTTTTTTTGGAAACCCTTACTCTTGAGAGGAAATTTTATAGGATATGGACAAAACCTTCATTTGGACAATGACAGGAGTGTCCTAGTGTTTGGGGAAGCCCTGTGTAGGTTGAGAGACCTTAAGACTAGAGAGAATCACTTGTATTATATGGAAAGTTTGTAGGACATGCAAATTCTTCACCCAAGTTCCTAAAAGAATTCCTTAACTGATTTAAACATGGATCCCAGAACTCTTGAAGGTCTGGTAGAAATTTGGGAAATTCTAGAGGAGGAACCATGAATAGTTTAAGTTCCAAATCAGAATGATCCAATGAAGAGAACCAATGTTTTAGGATAGAAGGATTTGCAGTCATTGGATCGGCTTAGTAGAAGGATCCTAACCGTTGGTCAAAGGACACGGTTAGAGGAATGCACTAGCACAAGGTAGTGTTGGGACTTCGATGGGGATAGCTCCGAGCCAATGCCAATCATCGATCTATCAGAGAGTGTATTGGCGAGTTCTATATTGTTGATACAAGTTGAGAGGTTGTCAGAGGGAATATTGGTAGAGGCCTGGAAGGAATATTGTGAGGAATTCATGTTGGAACATCAAGTATTGATGGTTCATCACACATATCCTAAGTTCATTCAGTCGAGAGTTCGACCTACATCTAGACACAGTCAGTCGGGCGATTGACCAACACACCACACCATTTGGTTGAGTAGTCGACGTGCTTTTCGATCAAAAAATCAACCAACATTCCAAGATAGTCAGGTGGTGGATCAACCAACCTTACAATCAACTACAAGTTGGATAGATAGTCGATGGTTTTTTAATTGGAACTTATTGAAATAAGACCAGTCTGTCTAGATATTGAAGATGGATTTTAAGATCTATCCTACTATTATGAACAGATCAAATTATGAAATATGGACTCCAGATATGGAAACCTATGGAAAATTAAGGTATTGTGGCAGTATACCAAGGTTGTGATCCCAGATCCAACAAATGTTTCAAAAAAAAATACCATTGATGGAAAGAAGGATGAGGTTGTAGGGGTCATCGTGACCTACATATTGCGGGAAATATATTTTCATCTCAGTGGACTTGATTGTCTTCATCTAGTCTAGAAGAAATTGAATACCTTGTTCGACCGAGTCGACAAAATCCACATCATGCAGATGGAGAAAGAGTTGATCTCTCTCTATCCTCATTCCTTTGAGAGAATGGAGGAATATTTAGCGAGTGTTAAGGAACTCCAGTTGAAGTTGAATGAATGTGGAGAGAACTACAAGAAGAAGGATGGATAACTCATTGAGTTGGTCCTGATAAATCTGAGAACACCATTTGATGTGTTTGTATCAACCTTTCGCACCAATTGGCATGCATGCAAGCAAGATGGTAAGGACTACTCCTTTGAATTTTTTTGTGAACTTTTGATTACTGATCAACATAGATTTCTTGAAAAAGGAAAGCTTGGTGGTAAACATCAGGCCCACTTGCTCAAGGGTAAGGGAAAGATGGATATAATGATAATGGTAAACATCAGGCCCACTTGGTAGACTGATGATTTTTCACAGAAACTTGCATATAATGATAAGGGACCCTAGAGACAACCACAACAAAGTTAAAAGAATAAGACATGTCAGTATTATGGAAAAACTGGACATGTTGAGAAGAAATGCTTCAAGAAATGGGTTTATTTAGAGGAGAAGGTTAAGAAAATTGAAAGACACATGCCAATTGTTCATCGACCCACTGATAATTTCACCTTCCAAGTCGGTGTTTCTTAGGCCTTGTTGTCTCATACTACACAGAATGAATGGGTTGTCGGATCTAGGTGCACTCATCATATGACGAAATATGACACTTTATTCATGAGACTGAATAAAGTCGAAGAAAGTAGAATCTATGTTGTTGATGATTTTTCTTTGGATGTTGTTGGTCAGGGTGATTTAGCTTATCGACATGGTAAAATCAGTGACGTCTATCATGTGCCAAATCTTAGTGCCAATATGTTTTCTATTTCTCAATTGACTCAGCCTGGTAAGATTGTGGAATTTTGGCCAGATCGGTTCTATGTTTGGGATTTGAAGAAAGGGAAGTCGATTGTCATTGATGGGGTTCTGGACCCAATAGATAATTTATACAATTTTTGTGACTTGACTCAACCTAAATATGAATTTATTTCACTTATTTCTCACACTTATGAGAAAAGTTGAATTTAGCATGAATGACTCGGACATCTAAATTTCCCAAGTCTACAGGAACTGGCAACTCAAAAAATGGTTGTTGGTTTATCGAGGGTGTTTCCCCCTGAAGGTGTATGTAAGGGTTGCATACTTGGGAAGCATCATCAGGCACCTTTCAACTCTAGACAAGTGTGGCAAGTGCAAAACCTATTAGAACTAGTTCAATGTGACGTATGTTTGGTTAACTTACCTTCACTAGCACATGCAAGGTATACTTTGACTTTCATTGATGATTTCTCTCATTTCACATGGGAATTTTTCTTTATGAATAAAAATTATGTCTTTGACAAGTTCAAATAATTATGGGCATTTTCTAAAAATCAATGTGGTCGACCCATCATGTGCTTGAAATCAGGCAATGGTGGTGAGTATGTCAATTGACCCTCTGAAGAATACCTACTTAGATTTGGTATTGACTAGCAGCAGTCGGTTCCTCACATACCTCAACAGAATGAAGTTGCATAATACAATAATCGAACATTAGTTGAAATGGCTAGATGTCTTTTTCATACTAAAGACCTACCTCCCTGATTCTAGGATGAAGCAATGTATTGTGCCAATTATATGTTCAATTGCATCTAGACTCGAGTTGTTCCTTCCATGACTCTATTCAAATGATGGTATGGGAAGAAACCTTTTGTTGGCCACCTATGTGTGTTTGGGTGTGTTTCCTAGTCCCATATTCCTGATGATTGTTGAAATAAGTTGGATGCAAAAATCCATGTTTACATCATGATGGGATACTTTGAAGAGTCAAAATCCTATCAACTATTTGATCATATCAGATGGAATTTTATTGTCCAACGTAATGTTTGTTTTGATGAGAAGTATTCCAGAGACAAGTTGTTGAATGCCTCCTCTTGATTCATGTAGGATTATCCTTTTCATGATGTCTTAGACACTGGATCTCTTGCTCCCCTCTTCAATCCTTCAATTAATCCATCAAACTTTCTATATGTTTTAACTTGACCATTGATCTCTGAGTTGACTAGTCCAACATCTTTTGTTCGAATGGTCCATCGATTGCAGAACCTTCAACTTATGATCAACCTAATGAGGTGAATTGTAGTTCACTATCTTTTTTTTACCCTAATGGGCTGCCAAGACAATTGAAGCCACTGAAGATGATACTTTGATGCCTCCTATAGACGACAGACTCAAAGTCAGAAGCAACATGTCAGTGTTTCCGTAATGACTCATGTTATTAAAACCTTTGACCTTATTACCTACCTAGATGTTAAAGTTAGACCTGAATGGGAACAAGAAATGAAGATTGAAATTGATTCCTTGTCGAAGAATCAAACCTAGGACTTGGTTCCTCGACCACATGGAATGAACATTGTGAAGTGTTGATGGGTCTGCAGGACCAAATTTACGTCTAAAGGTGTTTTTTTGTGACCTAAATAATGCCTCGTAATGAAGCGATTTTATCAACAAGAAGGAATTGACTACAATGAAACCTTTTCCCCCATTTCAAAGATGAACTATGTTCACTTGATTATTTCCCTCGTTGCTCATTTTGGATGGCATATTCATCAGATGGATGTGAAGAGTTCCTTTCTTCATCAATACCTATCTGAATAAAATTACATGGAATATCCACATGGGTTTGTGATGGATTCCAATTTGTTATATCGACTCAAGAAGCCACTTTATTGTTTGAAGCAGGTTCCCCAGGTTTGGTACGCTAAGATTGAAAATTTATTTCTTGGGCTTGGTTTCAAACGGTGTGAATTTGATCATAGCTTGTATGTTCTCCACTCCAACAGAGACACTTTGATTGTTATTGTATATTTTTATGACTTAATCATTACTGGCAATAATAATTCTCTCGCCTTTAGATTAAAGAAACAACTAGTTGACTCCTTTGATATGACAAATCTTGGCACTCTGCATTATTTTTTGGGTCTTCAAGTATTACCATTGTGTGATGGTTTTTTCATTTCTCAGTATAAATATGTAATGGATATGTTGACACATTTTAAGATGGATGATTGAAAGCCTTGTACCACTCCCTTTCATTCTAGAGTGAAGCTTACTAAAACCTATCCAACACCTGCTGTCAATGCTACTCTCTATCGACAATTCGTCGATAGTCTTATTTATCTTACTCATAGTCGACCCAATATATCCTTTGATGTTAGTGTGGTTTCTCAATTCATGTAGGATCCCAAAGGAAGGCACTAGAAAGTAGTCAAACACATTGTTCAATATCTGAAGGGTACCACTCATTTTGGTATCAAATATTATCGTAGTTTATATTCACTAGATGACTTCATCGACTCTGACTCAGCTAGCGACGGAGATGACCAGAATTCCACTTATGGGTATGTGTTTCACTATAGAATTGGACCTTTGGTGTGGTCATGTAAGAAACAAAAGGCAGTCTCTTTGTCAACTACAGAAGTAGAATATATTGGTGTTGTTCAAGCAGGTACTGAAGCAATTTAAATTCGTCAACTTTTGGGCCAACTTGGCTTTCTTGTTCAGACCTCAACTACAATATTTTGTGATAATAAAAGTGTCATATAGGTTGTTGAGAACCCTGTTTCTCACAGTAAGATGAAGCATGTTGAGCTCCATGGTCACTATTTGTGGCAATTGGTTCATGACGACATTCTTTTTCTTAAATATCGTCGCATTGAAGATCAAGATGTTGATATCTTCACCAAACCTTTAGCTGATGTAAGGTACCAGATCTATGATAATAGCAAGAAAAAAAAATATTGCAGAGAATAACAATGGAACAACACAATATATGAAACCATGACACAAAAATAATACCTTTATTGATAGGAAACAATGTTCACTTGCCTCTTTGAGGGGGCAACCTCTAGCAGAGCAATGCTCTGTTACAATAATTCTCAAGACATCCTTTCCAATACCTCCTACTCTTATTTATACTAATTATATATTCTAAGGAACCTTCTAGAGGAAGATCTTTCTAGAAGAGAAAGCTTCTATTAGGTCTTCTTACATTGACTTATTCTCATTTATTTAATAGGCCTTATTAACCAATGTCAACCTTTATTACATAGAAAATATATCATACTAACTAATGACCCACTAAGAGGGGTTAGGATCAGATCCTAACATGCCCTCTTTCTTTAAAAGTGGCCTTGTCATCAAGGATGAAGATGTGGAAATTATTGCAGTATGGTCAATGGTTCCCAAGTCCCATCCTCTAGATATGTGCCCTTCCACTTGATCAACACTTTTGTGATATTTATGCCATGCAAGCGGCACTTGCGCTTATTGAGGACTGATTCTGGTTGGAGCCAAAGGGATCCTTCTTCATCTAATTTAGAAAGGATGGTTTGAACCCTGCAATTCTGTCCCACCACTTTCTTCAAACAGGAAGCATGGAACACAGGATAGATTTTGGAGGTAGCTGGAAGGGCCAGTTTGTAGTCCATGAAACCAATATGTTGGATGATCTTATAGGGACCATAAAATTTGGGTGCCAACTTGCAGTGTCCTTGTGATTTGAGTGATGTTTTTTTGTAAGGCTGGAGTCGAATAAACACCAGATCACCTTCTTGGAAAACTTGTTCAGAGTGATGTTGCTCAACCTTAGCCTATCATTTCATAGGATTTGAGCCATGTGTAGGTTATCCTTCAAATTCGTGAGGGTGGTTGTTCTACCTTGCAACATTATATCAATATCTTGGACCTTTGATATGCCAAGAAGATATGAAGTTGCAGTAGGTGGTTTTTGGCCATACACTGCTTCATATGGTGTCATTTTAGTAGTCATATGATAGGAAGTGTTGTACCACCATTATGCCAATGGTATCCATTACACCCACTGGTGTTGTTTGACAGAAGAAAAACAACACAAGTAGGTTTCCAAAATTTTGTTGACCACTTTCGTTTAACCATCTAACTGGGGGTGATATGTTGTGCTCATATTCAATTGTGTGCCATGTAATTTAAAAAAATCTTGCCAAAAGGTGTTGGTGAAATTTGGGTCATGATCAGACACAATGGAGGTGGGCATGCCATGCAACTTGAAAATATGATCAAGGAAAACTTGCACTACCAAGACTGGCTTGAAAGGGTGTGGTAAGGTACAAAAATGAGCATACTTGGAGAGGTTCTCTACCACCACCATAATGATTGACTTGTTACCCGCTTTGGGAAGGCCCATGATAAAGTCCATGGAGATGTCAGTCCACATAGAGGTCAAAATAGGTAACGGTTGTAGAGCACCTAGATTCTTGATAGTTTCACCTTTATTGCATTGACAAACATCACATTCAATGAAAAAAGTAAGGATGTCCCTCATGCCTTCCTAGAAAAAATAATGGTGGGCACGAGCATATGTATTTTGGAAGCCAGAGTGACCAACAATAGCAGAGGAGTGAAAATCATTTAAGAGCCTAGGTTTGATGGGGGAAGATGGAGATAGAACTAGGAAATCCTTATGCCTGAGTATATTGTCTTTTCAAGTGTAGTCGAGGAGAGGATTAGGGTCCTTCTTAAGTCGATGAATTACCCATGAAATAGTCGGGTGAGTTAGCCAGTCCTTTTGGACACCCTCAATCGAACCAGGACCAGATAAGGATAAGGAAAAGAGGGAATTGTATTCCTTGTGTTGTCTCAACAACACATCTACCACTATATTGTCTTTTCCCTTGTTATATATGATTTCATAATTATAGCCCAACATTTTTCTCAACCACTTATTCTGTTCAAGGGAGGATAACCTCTCCTCTAAGAAATACTTCAGACTATGGTGATCCGTTTTGATCTAAAAACGGTGTCCCAAGAGATATGGCTTCCATGTGTGCACAACATGGAGAATGGTCATCATTTCTTTTTCATATGTAGATTTTCCCAAATTGTGGCCACACAACACCTGGATGGTGAATGCCAGAGGTCGAATGAATTTTGTTATAACTACTCCAATACCAGTGCTTAAAGCATCTGATTCGACAAAAAAAAAAAAATTGAAGTCATAAGAGGCTAATACTAGACTAGTGCACATGGCATGCTTTTCCCTTTTTATATATGATTTCATAATTATAGCCCAACATTTTTCTCAACCACTTATTATGTTCGAGGGAGGATAACCTCTCCTCTAAGAAATACTTCAGACTATGGTGATCGATTTTGATCTAAAAACGGTGTCCCAAGAGATATGGCTTCCATGTGTGCACAACATGGAGAATGGCCATCATTTCTTTTTCATATGTATATTTTCCCAAATTGTGGCCACTCAACACCTGGATAGTGAATGCCAGAGGTCGACTGAATTGTGTTAGAACTACTCCAATACCAGTGCTTAAAGCATCTGATTCGACAACAAAAGTTTTTTGAAGTCAGAAGAGGCTAATACTGGACTAGTGCACATTGTAAATTCTAACCTTGTACAATATCTACTGCAAACTGATATTCAGAAAAGAACAGAAAAGATACAATGGAAAATACAAACATTACTCAGAGATTTTTCACCTGGAAACCCAAACTAAGAAAACCAGCATATATTATATTCATACATT
>ML818342.1:0-13260 GCA_009831015.1 Picea engelmannii | reverse complement strand
AGCCGAGGTAGCCATGGCCGAGGAAACCGAGGGAGAGGTAACTGGAATAGAGGCTCAAGAAGGCCAAGGTTCTCCATACATTTTGATGATGACTCACAAGAGCTTGTCCAGTTGTTTCAGGCCAAAATTTTCAATTGGATTGGGAAAGGAGTGGTCCAACCTAGGCCTGAAAGGCCTCCTTTCCAAGTCCTGCAAGCCCCTGGTATCCTGGTGCCTCCTCACATCTTGTTGCAACCCGAGGTTCCTGAAAATGATGGATGACAAGAGATTGTCCACCCGATAGTCTCCCAACATCGTGGCTAGCCTAATTTATCCCTACCTTCTCCTCCACCTATTAACCCCATTGCCCAAGATGCCCCCCACTCACCAGTGAAGTCCTCTCATGCTAGAAAAAGGTTGAAAATTGAGGCCCACCATGCCTTTGACAAAGGAAAAGCCACTGTTGCCCCTTCCTCATCCTCCAATGGCTTTGACAAATCCCTGTCTTCCCGGATGCATTTGAGGGACGATTGTTCTCACGTGATCATTGATATTAGGCATAAAGGCTCACCGTAGCCAAAGGCAAATTCAGGAAAATTGAAGGGTGACAACAATAATCAAGGAAATATTGCATCATAGAGTGGGAAATATGGATTTTGAGATTTTATTTTATCTATTATTGATGATAGTTGACTTCAAGAATCTTTGGAAAACATGATTTATTTTTGGATATATGAGTAATATTTTTTGAAAATAATTTCAAATATCATGAGATAAATTGTCAAATGTGAATATGTTGATGGGAGTCACAAGGAGGTGTGTTTTTCTTAACTAAATAGTTATGTTATGATTTTTATGAGCTAAAGGGAGTCACAAGGGGTCCCACCTACTAGTTATTATTTGTTTATAACCCTTATTATGATTATTACTTTCCCCCCTTAACTAAAAAGTTAGTTGAGTCTTTAGTTGACTTAACTAATGAGGTAGTTCAACTACCTCAACCAATTCTGAATTGCTTAAAAGCAAAAGGAAGGGGAGGAACAAGTAGAGGATAGAAGCATAAGCTTACTAAGGTTTCCTCTTTGAGTTATGTTGAGATAGTTCAGTTTTCATTCATTCATTTATTCATCACAAGCCTAATTATTTTTATGATAGCAGGGTCTTATTGTAGACAACAAGATTTGGGGGATGGATTACATCATTTAGACACTTGTTTCTCATAGGTGTTGATCTATCTTTGATAGTCTATGTAGACTTGTCTGTTTGTGAATTAGTTTTCATGATTGACAAAGGCTATTGTGCAGAGTCGAGTGGGCAACAATCTGTGGCAAGCTGATCGAGATTTTAGAGTTCATTTTTTTAAAATTTTCTATCGGAGGTCCTTTTGTATGTTCCATTAGGGATGTCTAAGTTTGACTTTGGTCCTAAATTTCTGCATGAAATTTTGTAAAAGAATGACTCTTTGGTGAATTGGAATGAAATAAAGGATTTCTTTATGTCTCAACTGTCTTGATTATCATCTTGGTGACTTTACTTCTGTCTTTACATTTATTTCAACAACTATTATATTCAGAAAATTACATAAAAATTAAATTTGCAGCAAGCTTTTTATTGATAAAAGACTAGCCTAAGTACTTGTAATCAATACTTGTGAGTTAGGATGTTATTTTTGTTGGCTATAAACATAGGGTGATATTCCCGTCAATTTTTCTTTAGCCAAGCAGAATCTGAAAATGATTGAGTAATATCATTTCATATCTTTTCCTCAACATGTCCTTGGTATATCAGTAATGAAATCCATGGAGATAGTCTCCCATTTCCATTCTGGAATTGGTAAAGGTTGCAATAAACCTGCAGGATGCTTGTGTTCAACTTTTACCTATTGACACTCCAGACACTTAGAAATATACTTTGAAATATATTTCTTAATCCTCAACCAATAATACAATTGTCTTACTCCTATTAGCATTTTTTGGTAACCAAGATGACCTACATAGGGTCTCCTATGGAACTCATCCATGATAATCTACCTTAGATCTATTGAACTAGGCACATACAACTGCTACGAGGAAAATCTCTCCATGGCATGGGGTAAACCACAACAGAAGGAATGACATGCATAAATAAACTCTAATCCAAAGTATGCTATATAAAATAAATGCTAACAAGACAAGGCCACGAGCCTACCTTGTCTGGATGTTTGATGAAGACCACCGTTGAGCACGTAACTCAAAGCTTTATACCTACAACTTGTCCTCAACAACCAAGATACACAAGCATATGGTGATAATATACAATGTTAGAATATATATTAGCATAATCCATTAACATACATGAAAAATACGCCTATAGAATAATAATTCAAATATTTTCAAGATATCAATTGGACGAGAAACAAGTATTTCTATTAAAATAATCAGTATAAGTATATAAGTGACAAACTTTTGTAAGGACACATATCAGAACTGAGAAATTAAGTCCCTCTAGCTAGGCTTATACCACTTCAATCCTCCACCAAAGGAAAGATCATACAAAGGATCCAATAAGGTTATCCATCACAAAGAAGGAAGATCTTAGGGGCTGCATAAAGTGTTCAAACTTTCAAGGACAAAGGGATGTAGACTAAATATGAAGTGAAATTTCTCCAGAGTGTATTTTTTCTCAAAGTTGAATTGTTGAATCTCACTCAAGGCTTGGATATGGCTCAATTTATATCCTTCAAATGGAAATGAAGGGCCGAGTCAGATCATTTCCAATATATGGAAGGTCAAGGATCATGGATCTCGGGACATGGCATGGAAACCCGACAAAAATTTTATTTTTGAGCACCAAACCCGATGTACACGGGTTGTAGTGGAGAAACCTAGGTATACGATTTTTGTTTAACTGATAGTGTGTGTATATGTGGAAATCTAATCTTTTTTGGCTCTAGAAGGTACAAAAGGGGACTTCAAGTTTGGGGAAATGGAAAGGGCATTCAAGTAAGTTGCATGAGGTGAGGAATTTTTTTTTGTAATAGATGCCCCCTAATGTGTGAGGTCAGAGAAGTATCTGCAATGGCCAAAATACATTATAATTCCCAGAAATGGAGTAATGGAGACTCAACTGGAAGTGCTAGTTAGCCATGAGAATATTACAATCCATAATGAATTTGTACACATGGCTGCCAATCTGAATTATAGTGCAGATCCATGTGGAAATATATCAAATAGTTGTTCATGTCCATGAACAGGAAATACAAAGTGGACATATGCCATAGTCTATCATAGTCATGAACAAGGCATAGTGGAATCCAGTATCAAAATCAATCTGAAGATATTTGTATATAATGGAGTACAATATTATCTTCCATGATTGTTGAAGTCATATAGGTACTGGTCTAATGAAATACATCAACATATTAGGAATGTTTCTATTGTAAGATGAAGGTCTTCTACACTATCCGTCGAAGGTGAAAGTCTACATCATGTGAATATAGAAGTTGAGGTCAAACACAACGAGACTTCATTTGATTACCAGTCATTAAGGTATACCATTAACAAACGAGAGACAACCTACCGATAATGAAGTTAGGTATCAAGGAACTGAGTACATTCTACAAGTGTGAATAAGGGTGTTGAGGTCAAACACTTGAAGAATCCATTAATCATGAGACATTGATGTATTCCCAACTATTGATGGCGAGAGAACTTGCCACTGATGAATGCAAGCCTCTAGGTACTCATAAGACTATAGGTCTCATTTCCAGAATAGATGAGCCGAATTTGATGGAAGGAGACCCACTGAAAGGAGAGAATTAGGTCATCTCTCATCAATCAACATAAGGTACAAAGAAATAGCTTGATGATTAAAAGGAACTTAGATGAATAAGATGTCCATGAACCAACAACCCTGTGCATCTCCCACATGTACCAAATGCAAGTAGTGCACGGAAGAGATCTTCTGAATAGAAACCAATAAGAAAAACTGTCCACAAAGGTGAGGAAACCACCAATAAGGCTAATGGCATCCAAGACACTACACAAATCACAATGTGTGAATAGATTTATTTCCATCGAACAAAAGGGAAACCCCCTAATCAATGACCAATAAGGAGATGTCAACTACTGGGTTCAAGGTTACCTACCCATAATTAAAGTAGGACCAGGGTGCATGGTAGGACTACAAATTCATGTGACTCTAAGATACACTGAGGGTATGGCTGACATGCAAATTCAAGAGTTCTGAGAAATGGCCGACACAAGCTTATATAATTCCTTAGAACAAGAGCATGAGACATATGGATAACTCAAGAAAAATATAATTAATGATAAAACTTCGTGATGCAAGAGGCATCAATAAACTCTCCATAGGGATTGGAAGAATAACCAGTCAATCTAAGCAACGAGATAAACTTCCTAAGGTCATGCTAAACCCAAACTTTGGATGAGAGTGGACTCAAAAGTTTGTTCTCTGTTTAAAGGAGGCACGACTGCTACCGATATGAGATAATATTCTTTTCCCGCCCGCCTTTTTTTGTTTGTTCATAGGAAAAAAAATGCTATGATACAGGAGAGGAAATGAGTGTCACGAGAAAGCAAATAGATCCAAACAATGGAACATACCTATGCTCAATTCAAGGAAGAGCATGCAGGTTATGGACACTCGGGGGGATGTTTCCTCTTAAGGTAGAGAGTGTCAAGCTGCAAATGATATATAAAAGGCTCTGCTTGGCTAGTGATGAAAATTGTTGAGGTAAGAGGCTTATAAAAAGAAAGCGAGAATCAACAATAGGTTCAATACTGCAAGAATGATGATGGAATTCAATTACAACTTAACTCCGAAGAATGTCCCTTTTCATAGATTTAGTCCCCTAGGCTTGAAAAAGTATAAAATAATACCCAAGAGAATTCTTCTGCCAATGGTGAATAGAGTATTCCTTTTTTGTAAGTAGTCTACTTGGTTTGAAAAAGGGTTAAACTTACACCAAATAAACGTCCTTTCAAAGCTATTTAATGAGTGTGAAAAAGACAAGTTCACTTGATAATATTTTCATTTTTTAGAGAGTCAGAAACGAGCTTAACCAAGACTCGGGGGGAGTCCCATAGGTAACAGTCAGAAAGATTGTGAGTAATAATATGGGGTTTGAATGCAAGGTCATATCATAACTATAAGGAACTCCCAGTCCTATGGAATAATTTCTGCATGGTCAACAAATAGCACAAAGGTTCTAACTAGGGCACCCATGTTTGGCAAGCCTCTACCACTTAATAACACCACTTCTAGTAGCAGTAGGAAGGTTCTGTGTTGCTAATAAATGGGTTCGTACCTAGGGTGTAAGGATCACTATCATATGATGATGAAATAGTGAAGAATGGAGTGACAACCTATCCTATATTCTGGTGAAAGAATATGCCTACCGAAGGCATGAACGAGTGGTATGATGTTGGAAACCACAAAAAATCTCGGACAAAACCACCAAAAAACAATTCTTTCCACTGCACTATTATTCCATAAGGTAAAAAATTAGCACAAACTATATGAAGTGGGTGAAAAATTTCTACTAATAGTAAAAATAGACCATTTTACCATACCATTTGAGTTTTTTCACCCACATAGTGCATTTTAGGCCGTTTTACCCATGATCCTCAAGTGTCGATTGTGGGAGCTATGATCAATGGAATCAATAACCGTCTAGACCAAGTAAGTGCCCATCCCCTCTACTTCAATTTTAATGGTTTAAATTTCAAATTTAAGCCCCATTTTTTGAGTATTAGAGGGCGTAATATGGAAATTATGGCTTACGTAGGTGACAGTTCATCAAGTCACGTATATGACCCCATATACGTGGGAAAAGTGAATCCTTCCCATGTATATGAAGCCCTATATGCAACTGTTACTAAGTTAGCATGCGTACAAGTCCATGGACACATTTTTGAAATTTTTTAACTAAAAACAATGGCTTCTCCTTTGTAGGATGGTGATTGAATGGAGGGAGAGGAAGCATGAAGAGATAGATGCAATAGTGGGAAGGAATGGAAGGGCCCGAAAATATTTAAAAATATGTGGCCTTTATAAATTTTGGGCTCTCAAGGGAATGACGGCTCAAGTGTGGTTACTCTAGTTGCTAGTAAACTATTGGGATTTAGAGACAAAGTCCTTCAACCTCGATGGGAAACCATTGAGGATTGAAGTGGACGATATATACTTCATCACAGGATTGTATCACTGAGGTGAGTTAGTTAATCTCAAGGCCCAAGGGACTCGGGGTGGTATGACTATGGAGGAGTACATTGCCATCCACTATTTTGCAGACACAAATAAAGTAGGGAGCCAACTCCCAATCAGGGCGATTGAGAACCCGTGTTTAAAGATTGTCGTGCTTGTACTTACATGGATTTCAGGGTCAACCTTGTTTCACTAGGAATCAAGGCCACTCAAGTTTTATGCGGTGGAGTGTTTAATACCCATTGTTTATGACTGGTGTACCTCACCACTAGATAACATGAAGATCCAACTAACGGATTGTAAACAAGGGAAAATGAGAAACTTCAAATTTGCATCCATTCTTTGTAGTTTTTTCTTTGAGAGGGTTCGAGGCTTGAGCCCTAGAGTAGAGATTATTCCACATGGACATCATGATCCAACCATGTCATGATGGACCAATGTGATGAGGTGGCTAGGAGGTGGTAGGGTTCCACCCCCCTATAATGATGAGTTATTTTTTGGTGGCGCCGATAGGTCATAGCCATTGATGACTACCCTTACGAAGGGATTGACTACAAAGGGGATCTAGACATACCTTTTCCACCAAGTTCCACCTATGGTGATATTGGTAAGACTTTTTTTTAATATATTTAACTTTTTTTTGTGAGTTTTCAATAAAAATAAAAAACACAAATATTTTTGTATGGTATCAACTATTAACAATTGCTTTGTTATGCATATGTAGGTCCACGATGGCTAGAGGGATTACCATGACATTGACGAAGGAGTTGAGGAGATGAGCATGTGAGAGGAGATGTAGAGAGAGTGCTACAGAATGTGCAGGGGAACTTGTCTCAATTGACACACATGATTCCTATGGTTCAAGTGGAGGATCTGCTAGAGGCGATGCAACGACAGGTGGTGGGTGTACCCCATGCATGGGTGAGACTCTTTTGGTGTCTCACAAATTTCGTAGTGTGCTATCATGATACACATCTGGAGCCATAGGTGTATATGCCATGGTCATATTATATACTGGCCATATATATATTTTGAGGGTGTGAGCCCTATTTTTTTACTATGACACCATATTTTTTGAAAGGATGAAATATATATAAAAAAATTTGGTCTTTGAATTTACTTATATATGTTACAATGTGTACATGCATGAATGTGTTTTCTTTTCTTATTTATGTGACAAATTCCAATCTAAAATATAATTAGCATATGCATCGGATACATGATTATAACTTCTAGATATGCGATTATAAGTAAGAAAATCAAAGTATCGTTCATAAAATCGTACCCATAGGAATTGTCGGAGTAGAGTAGAGTCTCGCACATAGTAACTATCATTTAATAGACATATGACTAACAGGGAGTACAGGCGAACCTATAAAGACCGAACACCATGTGAAATAATGTCACATAATAGCTCTATAATGACACTATACTCAACCACATTATTCGTTGATGGCTCTAGACAAACACCACCTAAAGACACCAGTTGGACCTCGAGTGAGTAAATGACCCAAGCAATGGAAGCCATGTTCCACATATGATGGCTGGCACCATCCATGAATCCTAAGTAAAATGAAGAATTCGTTGAAGTTATGACCCAAGGGGTGGTGTGTACTTCTATTATTTTATGATATTTTTAGTATTTCGATCATAACAGTTGACATCTGCCAACCAAGGGAAAAATTGATAAGAAAGCAGATGACACAAAGGAAAATATGTATATACACTAAGATACACTAGTATACAAAAGGTCATGCCCAAGATTTGGGGGCTTAAGAGTAATACCTTTTAAGGTAGAGCCCATTTCTGGGCTCATCCAACATATTCCCTTAACAATCCTCCAATTCATAGGCTCCTTTATCTAAGACACGACGCATGATATAAGGACCATGCCACATGGGGTTGAACTTGCCTGCCCCCAATGGTTCTTTATCTTGGTCATATAGGAGAACCAGGTCACCCTCAGCGTATTGCTGAGGACATAAAAAAACTATCATATTGAACCTTAACATGTCATTTATTCTCTTTGATAACCATAGTGGCATCTTGACGTTGCTCAACAAGACACTCTAGGTGTACAAACCGTTATTCCAGATTGAATGTATCAAGTATGAGCTCAAATTCCAACTTGAGGGAAGGGATTTCACATTCAATCGGAAGAAGCAACTCCAAGCCATGTATTAACTGAAAATGAGAGAAACATGTGGAAGTATTTACCAAGGTTCAAAATGCCCAAAGTGCAGGGTAAAGCATCAGATACCAGTCATATTTACTTTGGCTGACAGTTTTTTTCAAGGTGGTCTTGTGATATTTATTCATCGCCTTTACTTGTCCATTTTCCTAGGGATAGTAAGGGGAAGAATGACCGTGCTTAAACCCCAATTTTGATGCTAACTCTTTCATCATTTCATTTTGAAAGTGACTGCCATGATCAATGACAATCTCTCTTGGGATTCCGAACTGAGCTATAATTTGGTTGAATACTAAGAATGTGTTGATTAATTGGGTTGGTTGTCATTGATGTTAACCCTTGAAGAAATTYCGGTAGCAYAAAGGTTTGGGTAATGCACCCAAGTTTGTTTGATGGATAATGGTACAAGTTTTGATATATTTGCAAGTAAGACTATTCTAGATGGATAGTGCATGTCATGCAATTTTMGATGGTATGTGGAACGTCACATAACTCCTCTCATTTAGAGAGTTATGGCCATGTGAAGTTGGAGAACCCTCATGAGTCATCTAGAAGCCCCAAAAAGTCAAAGTGTTTGCAAAAKAAATTATTTAAATAATAAAGTTAATGGAGAACTCCCTAAAATAAGGAAAGTGGGATGCTACATGAAAGTATAAATAAGAGGCAAGGCTCTCTCATTTAATTACACTTGAACACATTGAATATAATTTGTTGTGTAAGGCTTATTGCAAGTACTCATTGATACATACGAAGTTGCGAAATTTTGAGGTAGTATGAAGGGTTGATGGTGAAAGTTTTAGAATTGCAGCGAATACAAAAACCCTAATTTCTGAGGCGTATGTGGGCTGAAAATGTATTAGGGTGCATACATACGCATGCTGACAGTGTATTAGGGTGTGTACGTACATGGGCTGACAGTGTATTAGGGTGCGTACATGTTGGTAAAGCCATGGAAACTTGAAAATATGAATATGCAAAGGTTCTAGACTCCGAGATCAAGCTCCGAGGAAGGTTTACAGCGATCATATACATCAGTTCTATCCATTGGTTCAAAAGAGAGAGATATGTATGAGGATGCATGGACATGGTATATATACAGTCTAGATACAATGATAGGTTACATATCTATGTGAAAGAAGTCACATAGAGTCAGAATTTTTCAGAAGAAAGAAAACCCTAGTTTTTTGAAGGCATACGTAGGTTGCATAACAGTTTGGTCCCATACATATGTAAGCTGCATAACATATAGGGCACATACATACACGTGCTGCAGCACTACAGGTCACGTACCTGTTTTATTTTGTTGTCACATGTTCCATTCAGGTACAAATTGATTACATGGCAGTTGTACAGGTTGGCTACAGGTTAGTGGTATAGATTGATACAGTTGTACAATGGTATATCTCACAGTGATAGTGTGACAGTGGTTCCATCATTCTACTTATACGTTAGGGCGATTGGATAGGGCAAGGATAGGTGGTTGTATTCAGAGAAATTAGGGGGTTTTAGCCTTCTTTTGGTTGTAGCTAGAGAATTGGGGAGTTGGATCTTCCCTTAGGTTGTATATTGAGAAACTAGGGGGTTGGAGCCTCCTTCCAGTTGCAGCTAGAAAACAAAGGAAGTTGGTGCTTCCAATGAATGTAATTATTCAAGACATATAAGAAAAACAATTCCGTGGTTTTCTCCTGCTTTGGGTTTCAACGTAAAAACATTGGTGTATTGTGTATGTGTATGATTTTTCATTTGTTCATTGTTTATTTACACTGCAAATATTGGATGATAATGCAACATTTATTAAAAAGGATTAAATTTCTCAATTACTGATTCACCCCCCCCTCTCAGTAATCCAACAATTGGAATCAGAGAAGGTTCCTTCATAAATTAGTTTAACCAATGAAAGGTAGATCATGGAGAGCAACAACATGTATAAAAATGGAATACCACAGTTTGTTGGACAAAAGTATGCATTTTGGAGCATAAGGATGAAAACATATATACATGCACATGGATTTGAAATTTTGCAATCAATTGTAGATGGATACACAACACCAATAGTTTCGCTAACAAATGACAAAGCAATGAAAATCGGTTAGAATAATTCCAAAGATACAAATGCACTTCTGAATGGTCTTGGAGAATCAGTATTCACCAAAGTTGCACATTGTAAATCCGCTAAAGATATTGGGGACAAGCTTCGAAATATTTATGAAGGAGATTCAAAATTCAAAGCAAAATCAAACTTACAGAGGTCAGTTCAGAAGCAAAGATTGTCACATTAAGAAATGATCTTCAAAAGAAAAATATAAAGAACAACTCAAAAGTTTTGGATGACATTATCAACATTCAAAAACCTCATCATGACAAGACTGGACTTGGATACAATCAGACAAAAAAAGGATCAATCTCCAAAACAATAGAGAAAGAAACATATCCAAAAATCTATGCAGAAACAATCAAAGGGGATAGGAAGATCTACAAGGAATATTACAGGGACACTCCTCCATCGAGAAGATTCAGATTTAAGAATCAACAACCAACATATATGCCTGAGGAAGAAGAAGGATTCATAAGAGTACCTTCTTTCATAAGATCTTCAACTCCCAGGTATCAAACTATCTTTTTTGGTTTATCTTATGGATGTAATAATTTTGGACATAAAGCTATGAATTGCAGAGCTAACAACAGGAACATAAACAGTTTTGAAAGTCATACACAAAAGGGTTATGCAAGAAGGCCTAGTGAAACACAGAGAATAAGTTACAACAGGTTTGAATCTTTGAGCACTGAAGTGGAATGAGACAAATGTGACAACTTTGGACACATGGCCAAAGATTTCATAATGACAGTCCCTCCTAGAGAACCAAAACATAATAACAATAGTCATAGACAGGAACCTCAGAAAAGGACATGGATAAGAAAGCATAATCAATATAGCAATGAAGAATGCACACTCACTGTACAAGATAAACAAAAGAAACATGGTTGGTATGTTGATAGTGGCTATTCAAAACACATGACAAGTGATAGAGATAGGTTTATTACATTAAGAAAGGAAGGAGATGGATCAGTCTCCTTCGAAAATGATGATTCAACTAAAATCATTGGAAAAGGAACAGTCAGAATTGGGAACAAGAATACCAAGGAAGAAAAAGTTCTACTAGTAGAATATATGAAATATAATCGTTTAAGTGTGAGTCAAATGTGTGACCAAGGTCATAAAGTTACTTTCAATTCACAAAAGTGAGAGATAAGAAAAGAAGGTTCAGGAAAATTGATTGCAACAACTGCGAGAACTTCAAGCAACATATATGTATTAAGTGAAATTGGAAATGAAAAGTGTTTCCTAGGAAAGGAAGATGAAAATTGGCTATGGCATAGAAGAATGGGTCACATACATTTTGATAACCTTGTCAAAGTTAGAAAAAAGGAAGCAGTTAGAGAAATGCCCCAGATCATGAAACCAACCAACACTTTAAGCAAGCGTTGTCAACAAGGAAAGCAAACAAAGACCATGTTCAAATCAAAGGGATATTCAACGACAATACCACTGGAAATTATGCATACTGATCTAGTTGGAACACCTACAAAAAAGGGTTTAAAAGGTGAGAAATACTTTATGTTATTAGTTGATGATTATACAAGAATGAATGCAGTTGTTTTTCTCAAGAATAAGTTAGAAGCTTTTGAAAACTTCAAGGTCTACAAGGAAATGGTTGAAAATGAAATGTATTCAAAAATCAAATGCTCGAGATCTGATAATGGAGGAGAGTCCAATTCAAAGGAATTGATGGACTACTACAACATGCATGGAATAAAAAGGAAATTCTCCATTGCTAGGACACCTCAACAAAATGGATTTGTTGAAAGAAAGAACAAAACATTACATGAAAAGGCTCAAACAATGCTAATGGATTCGAAATTGACATATATCTTTTGGACACAGGTAGTGAATACAATAGTTCACATTCAAAAAAAAGTAATGCTCAGAAAAACCACTGAAAAAACTCCGTACAATCTATGGAAATTAAGACCAACAAATTTAAATCACTTCAGAGTTTTTGGAAGAAAATGCTACATCAAAAGAGAAGATGGCATAATGAGAAAGTTTTACCCTCGTTTGGACAAAGGAGTACTTGCTGGTTACTCAAGTACACAAAAAACATACAAGTGTTACAACCTGATATTGAACAAAGTTGTGGAAAACATCAACGTAACAATTGATCAAACATTAGACAAGAATTAAAGGAAAATGAATAAATGGAATAACTTTATGAGGAAGAAGCAAAAGATGAAAAATAAGTAGAAGGGGAATATGAAGAGGATCAGATAGAAGTAGAAGATCAAGTTTAGCAAGTGCCTCCAAAGACACCTAACAAATGGGTACAAAAGAATCATCCTTCAAATCATATTATCAGAAACAAAGATGCATGAGTTGAGACTAGAAGAAGAATCCATTCACCAGAACAAACACACCTAACACTCTCATCTACGATTGAACCAAATTTTTTTGAAGAGGCCAACAAGGATGAATTTTGGAATAAGGCCATGGATGAAGAATTGGATCAAATAGAGAAGAATGACACTTAGGAAATAGTTCCAATACCAAAGAATAAGAATGTGATTGGCACAAAGTGGGTATTCAGAAATAAATTGAATGAATATGGAAAGGTTACAAGGAACAAAGCTAGATTGGTATGTAAAGGATACACACTGGTTGAAGGAATCGACTTTGAGGAGACATTTGCTCCAGGCCAGAATGGAAGCAATCCGATTGCTCCTAGATTATGCATGCTCCAAGAATATTAAAGTGTATCAGATAGACATGAAATCAACTTTTCTGAATGGGGAAGTTGAAGAAGAAGTCTACATTGAACAACCAGAAG
>ML818341.1:28985-64526 GCA_009831015.1 Picea engelmannii | reverse complement strand
ATCATAGGGGGGAATGTTAGATAATCCAAAATACAATTATCATAGTTTATAAAGTTAGAATAAATTGATTATTAATTTACAATATTAAATTAATAATCTAGAATATTTGATAAATAAATGTAGACTTTTAGAGATACATTATTGTTGTAAAAGATATGACTCTAGAGAGGTGTCGTATCTTAGGCTCTAAATTAGGAGTTTTGTTTTAAGTTTGTTAAGATAGCATTTATTGTAAATGGACACTTGTTTGTTTAATAAGTGATCCATATATTGAGTTTGTTAGGACTTTTAGCTTATATATAGCTCATTGCAAGAGTATTGAGTTGTTGGAGTGTAAACTCTTGCAATGTCTCTTATGTAATTTCTTTTCTTATTAATAAAATTGTGTGTCTGAGGACACTTCGGCCATTATTTTGTATGTATATATAGATGTCTAGGCCATATAGAGGAGTAGTGGATGATATATCTATGTGATGTAGGCTAAGTTCCAAGGGTTGAATATGTGTGGTCAAGTCTTTGTGCAATTTGTGTAAGGCTTTCAAAGCCGAGTGCATGTCCTTGTGAGAGACTGTAGAAGGCTTTGTGTAGTGAAAGGAAGAAGGATCTAGTGAGTTGTGCAGATCTTTTGTCCTATCTAAAGAGGGATTTGGATGGCTCTGTGTTGTAACATGATTAACTGAAGCTAATAAAGAATACTTTGTGGACGTAGCCCTAGGGTGGGGGTGAACCATGGTAAATACGTGTGTTGTGCTCTGTGCCTCGACCTGATGTGTTTGTCTCTGATTTTTCTAAGTTCTTTGATGTGTTTAGATATATCTATTTATGCTTTGTGCTTCTAAGATATGAATGAATATTAGATCTGGTATGTAAGATTCTTAGTGCTTGAGCTGCCAAATCTAATCTATCTTGTTGTGGCTAAGTGTTGAATTATCTTAGATCTAAGTACGTACTGCGATGCTCTGTGCTATCTACAAAGTATCATGAGAGTTGAATATTGATGAATAATCTATGCTAGGCAAATGCTAATTTATAATCACAGATCTGTGTCCCAGCTAAGGTTGTAGACACCTGAGTCTTGCAACGATCCCTACCTCTACCTCGGGTGAGACTTCATCTGCTTCACAAGTGTTGCCGAAAGGGCCAGTAGTTAGGGTTTTGTCGATGCATTGTTGTAGAGTTGAACCTTGGGTCTACCCCTATGCCAACAATTTGTCATCCATTATTTCCTCTAAATGTTGAATTCCTGAACCTCTTAACTTTTATGAGGTCCATGTAGTACTATTGTTGGCATATAATATGGTGATGTGTGACCCCACTGTCAAGTGACACATGGGAGACTTAGGGTAGGTCCACATCACCCTAGGTGACATCATCATGTTACATCATATACAGTGCTTCGGGACTTCGGAGCTCCAGGACTTCGAAGGATTTCACATTTGCACACTCTAAAACTCCCGAACTTCGAACCACTAAACTACCTGGGAAATCCAACAACTTTCCTCCTCCCGAATGATCTATGGTTGAGAGACACTCTAGGACTTCAGAGCTTCGTGCTTTGGCTCCTTCTGACAAACAATGAAAATTGTCGAAGTAGCAAAGCCTGAAGGACTTCGATGCTTAACTATTGTGCACCTACTTCGGATCCGATGGTTGTGAGGGATCTTTCTTCTTCCAAACAGATCCAACGACCCAAATTTAAACTATGTGGACCAATACCATGGTTTTCATGGTCTATCAAAATGATAAACCTTCTGATATTTTGAACACAACCAAGGTTGTCCCTCAGCTCCCTCCTGGCACTTTGTGATTTCAATTCTCTGTAAATTTTGCTTAAAAAAACACTTATACGGCCCAATGGAGGCTTAGTGTCAAAAAATGGGCTCTAATACCAATTTGTAACAAACTTGGGCTGCCTTATTAGGTGATGCTACCACCTAACTATTGAAATTCAATATTTGTTACCAATTTGTAACACCCCCAGCCTTATGTTGGGCAATGTCACTTGAACTAAAAACAAAATAGAACTTCTCACTATGTTCTGATAATCACATTGTCCATACCCAGGAATAGACCTGTTGGGCTATGGCAGGAAGCTCTCTTTGCGGAACATCATACATATAAAATTAAACAACTAATATGCATTCTACTATTACACAAATTAAGTGTGGAAAACACAGTAAAACATACATTCAACAATGCATGTCATTCTTATAAATATAAATACATGTACAAGATACACAACATACAAATTAACATAGAAATGGTACTTATATTTTTATGATAATAGCACCAATTGCGTGAAAACCTTCCACGAACCTCCCAGCCTTAGACCATGTTGCTCCAAGCTATCAACAGTGGGTCACCCGCGATTTGGGACTAAACTCCACCCAGGGTAAATGAATTTATAGGCTAGGTTGAGACTATGGAAAGATGCACAATGCAACAGGAAGGATTCCCTCCTAGTAGCCTACTTACTCCCACTGCTCACAGACTCTCATTCCCCACATGTTTTTCCCACCCCAAGAATATACACTTTCATTGTTCGACAATCCATCGGCTACTCCACTTCCCCTCCAGGGCTTCAGTAACAAGTCGGATTAGGAATTCTCAGAGCTTTGTGGTTGTTGTTGGACTCCCTCTAGGAGAAATCACTTCCCCAACAATCTCTCTCACTCAGAGAGAGTTTCTCATAGGCCTAACAACCCACCTCTACAAAACCATAAAATCTGACACCTTTCTTCTTTCTTCCAACTCCTAAGTCAACGGTTAACCACAGTAGAAAAATTGAGTATGGCTTGATGGGTTTGCAGGTTTTAGAGGTAGCAGATTTCAATGATGGAGGAAAATGATTGGTTGTGTGAATGGTCGGTCTAAGTGTAAGAGTGCATGAGGGGCATGGCAAGAATGGAGAGAAAATCCACTCAACGATGAATTTTCCCCCATAAAACTTCATGCGCCCAAGTTGACACATGGCTCTCTTGGGAGCACATTCCTCTCCACTTGGAGTTTGTTTCTCTCCCTAAAGGAACTTAGGATAACAAGGTTTATTTTCTCCAAACCTTAGTTTTTTTGGAAAATATATTATAATATTCCCTTGGCAATAATCCCTCTCCCTTAGCYATTTTCCCCATCCTCTCAACCCCATCCCTTCCCCTTCCCAGTGGAGCTTAGTCCCCCATAACTCTTTATTTKTGGTCGTTCTACACAMAACAATGTATTTTTATTAATTATTKTCATAATTAYATATACCAATTTAGGCTCCCTGGCCTTCAACATCTAGGCTCTCCAGCCTAATAAACACATAAGCCTCCCAATTTATAAACACTTRGCTCACCAKCCTATAAACATAATTACAATTCAGCAGGGGCTCGGTCTTTGGGTATTACATAAATTATCAAAGAAAGAGATCCAAAAAGGAAGATTGGTAGAATGAAGATAGGGGGAGACATATCTGTGGGGGGATTTATCATTTTTACCATAATGTCATCAGAGAGAAAAAGAACAAAGGCATGAATATGAAGAGAAATAATTGAGGAATGGAAACAAAGATAAATATTATAAGCATGAAGACAAGGGGAGAAGCCCCAAAGTGAGATACCCTTTTCSAWTGATGTGAAAGGGGGAGAGATAATGAAAATGGCATAAAGACAGGAGGAGTAAGGGTCACAGGGGGAGAATGAGCATGAGTATGCATATGAGCATTAAGGTTTCCATCAATGCATGACATTAGTGTTGCCATCAATGCCAAAGGGGGGTATTGTTGGAAAATTGATTTGGACAGTTGGTTTTCATTGATGTTAACCCTTGGATATTGATGTCAACCCTTGGAGAATTCTGGAAGACCTAGATATGTGATCGAGTCAAACCTTGGAGAAGTATGGAAGCCCCAGAGATGTGGATGAGATCGTTGGACAATTGGTTGATCGTTAGATATTTGGATGTAATTTGTATGGTCGATATTTTTAGTAAGTTGATTAATTTCATCCCTAGATTAAGTTCGAGAGATGGGTGTAATTGACGAAGTCTACAAGAAGCCCCGAAGGTGTGGTTGTGGAACCCAAATTTGTTTGAGGAATTTGAACATGAAGCACAACATAAATGCAGGTAACATACTCATTGATGGATATTTCTCATCATGCCATTTCCAATTGTAGGTGGTACTCCACGTGGTTCCTCACGATTGAGGAGTTATGGCCTCATGAAGTTGGAAGTCCCGAAGAATGGTTAAGAATCCATAAACAATTACAAATTCATTAATTAAGGGAAAAGTGGTTGTAACAAGAAAGTATAGGTTGACCTTGAAATTAAGAAAAAGGGTAAAACAATTATGACCCTAAAATGAGGAAAAAGGGTAAAACAATTATGACCCTAAAATGAGGAAAAAGGGTAAAACAATTATGACCCTAAATTTAGGAAAATGGGTAAAACATTTATGACCCTAAAATTAGGAAAAAAGGTAAAACGGTTATGACCCTAAAATTGGGAAAAAGGGTAAAACGGTTATTACCCTAAAATTAGGAAAAAGGGTAAAACAATTAAAGGGTAAACCAATTGCAACAAGAAATTAATTAAGGGTAAAGTGGTTACAAAAAGAAATTAATTAAAGGTAAAATGGTTGAAAAGCAATTACATGGAAGAGTATAAATACACATCAAGAGTCTCTGATTGATCCAGGTGAACATTGGTGGCCACATGTTGGCCCTCGACCAAGTTTTGGAGAACCTTGGTTGTCTTTGACCATTTTTTGGGACTTCAACAGGCTGTTCGAAGATGAAGCGCCAGGAAAATCAGAGATCGCAGGATCTCACCCCCTTTTGTGGGATTTTAGGGTTTAGGGTTTATGTAACAGGTATGGGATGTCAACCCATGGGTTTACCCATGTTTAGGCCCCTTTTGTAAAGTATAAACAAGTAGCTTGGAGATTTAAGTAGGTGGTGCTAAGTCAGTGCTGAGTTAGTTGTAATCCAATGAGATAAGTGCAAATAGTTGTAAATGCTTCGTGCATAATGTGTGTTGATATCTTGCAGGGATAAGTGCAAGGGATTGTAAGAAGGCTCTCTATTGTACCAATCTCGGGGAAGGAGGATCTGGCAAGGTGCACACAGATCTCCAATCCTATGCAGAGTTGGTTTTGTGGCTCTGTTCATTGAAAGAATATAATAAAGAGAAGAAGAGTTGGTGGATGTAGCCCCACGCTGGGGGTGAACCACGTATATCATGTGTTGTGATTGCTTTGTGTCATTGATGTGATTTATGCTTAGTGTTGAATCTTTATGTATGTTAGATGTGCCTGATATAGTAGCTTAGTTCTTAATAACTTGGATGAATGTTAGATCTATTGATGCTATGTGCTAAATGGTCAGATATGCTTGGATCTTGTTGAATATTGCATTGTTCTATAATTAGGGTTTTACCTGTGATGTGAATATAGGTTTAAATAACAATGAATGTTAACTTCTAAGAGGTCTGTTAAGTATTGTGATCATAGATCTGTGTCCCAGCTAGGTTGTATACAGTTGAGTCCTAAAACTCCCCATGCCTCTACCTCGGGTGAGACTTCATCTGCTTCACAGATGTTGCCGAAAGGGTCGATATTTAGGGATTTATTGGTGCGTTGTTGAAGCGTTGAATCCTGGGTCTGCCCCTGTGCCAACAAATGGTTTTGTTGCCTGGACCTGAAACTGTGATTGTTGGGAACTGAGGAAAAGAAAAATATCTATGTGTAGATCTGTTGTTGTTGTGCACATTACTCTACTTGACTTGTGAAGCTCCGTGCTAAGAAGAGAAGTCCAATCTAAAGAAAAGAGGTAAGATCTTAAAGCTTTGTGCTCCGATAAAGCTAAGATAAGTGGAAATTTTTGTTTCGAGATAATTTATCTAGGTATATTTGATAGATTTCATCCTAGTATGAAAACTAGGGCACAACTAGAAGAAAGAAGATGTGATATGAATAGATATGATAAAAATAGCGAAACATATGTTATCCCTATGCATAGAAATAATTTTTGGACTAACAAGCGGATGCAGGATCCTAGAAAAAAAAAATCATGTCCATCAGTGTGATCTGCGCACACCTTGCCAGATCATCCTTCTCTGATCTTGGTACAACTCAAAGCCTTATTACAATCTCTTGCACTTAGCTCTGCAAGTTCTCAACACATAGTATGCATGAAGCATTTACAACTATTTGCACTTAGCTCAATGGCTTACAAATGACTCAGCACTGACTTAGCACCACTTACTTACATCGCCAAGCTACTTATTTATACTTTACAAAAGGGGCCTAAACATGGGTAAACCCATGGGTCGACATCCCATACCCATTACATACACTGTAAACCCAAAAATCCCACAAAAGGGGGTGAGATCCCGTGATCTCCTCTTTGCCTAGCGCTTCATCTTCGACCAGCCTGTCGAAGTCCCAAAAGATGGTCAAAAACGACCAAGGTTATCCAAAACTTGGTCGAGGTCCAACACCACCCACCTATTCCACTTGGAGCCCTACCATTGTTTCTTTCATTTTTTCAGTTTTCTTAATTGTAGCACAATTTACTATTTTTGGCAGTTTTTCGGGTCCTAAACTTTTGGAGCAATTTTGAGGCCCTAAGCGATGTTTTTTGGATGTTTTTCAGGTCCTAAACTCTTCAACTCAATATTTTATGTCAGCAAGTGTATTCCTCAGATAGATATTTCTAATGATGTATCATGTGTGTCAAATGGAGATAGTTTGTCAAAGTTACAACCCTGGGAAATTGATGTACCAATTTACCCTGATGGGGCCCATATTCTAGCATTTCATCTCCTAGGGTTAGGTTTTGGATGTTTAGGGTTTCCATTGTTTCTCAATAATATTTAGGCCTTCGAGCCTCATTGTAACATAGAGTTCAGAGGACTATATCTTCCACATCTCTTCTCAGAGATAAGCTACCAACACCTTAGCTAGTTTATTTCCATTTTGTCTGTAAACAAATTTCAATTCTTTGATATTAATGAAATGAAGTGTTATTTCCACTGCATGTTTGTATTCATTGTTATTTGTGTATTTTTTTTCATTCCTGCATAAATTTAGAACATTGATATCAGTGCGGTGTGCTCTTTCTTGATACTTCTTTGCATGTCCCCAACGAGGTCGAGGCATAAGGAGTTAGGGATCGATCTGGCTGAACCTTTGCAAGATCAACCTCAGAAACCCTGACGGTCACCCATGGGGGACCAAAATAAATATGAGGGAGTAGGATATCCTATAAAAATATTTCTCGAGTAGGCCCTTGAAAAAAAAAGGAACGCCATGATGGACAACTTTGCCCAGATCCTTCAATGATTTCCCATTGGCGGCGCATCTGCATCCAGCAGCCACTCTGGAGGCACAAACCCTTTTACGGTACAACTTTGACATTCCCATATTTGATGGCCAAGTATATGCATATACCATAGATAGATGGTTGAATCTATTAGAAGGATATTTATTGGTTCATGACTTTTCCGACCAGGAGAAGATTATTTTTTCACTAGTCAAATCCACCCCCCATGTCAAGGACTGGTGGGAAACCTACTGTGAGAAAAAGGACAAGGAGGAACCCTCTCTATTATTGGTCATACATACAATGGACTACACAATGGTAGAAAAGGGATCAATATGTGCATGACCTGATGAATTTGTTCCATACCCTACGCACAAAGTTGGGTATCAAAGATTCGAAGAAACATTTGGTGTATCAAGACAACCTACGAAAGCCGCAAGAAAATAAAAACACCATGAAGCCAAAGAGGGACACAAGAAAGTGGTGTGACTTCCATAAGAGATCCACTCACAACACAAGTGAGTGTCAGGCCAAACAGTCATTGGTGGCCGAGATGAGGGCTTATGAATCGGATGCATGCTCCAACATTGAATCAGAACCCGAGAAGGGGAATGATAGAGGGAAGCAGATTATAGATGCAAAGCCCAATGCCACCATTTCCACCATGACGATCCAAAAGGAAGAACTGTAAGATCCATAGGAGGAGGATCATCTCTTCCACTCCCAGATATGGATAAAGGGTTCCCCGCTACAGTTCATTGTCGACAGTGGGAGCCAAAATAACCTCATTTTAGTAGAGGTCGTGAAGCGGTTGGGCTTGCCGACCACAAAACACCCACATTTGTACACCATCAGGTGGCTTCACCAAGGACGGGATCTCCACATCATCCAGCAGTGTCGTCATCCCTACAACATCAAGCACTTCACCAATGAGATATTATGTGACATTGCTCCTCTTGATGTTTGTGATGTATTATTAGTCCAACCATACTTGTGGAAGCGACATGTTGTGTATGAGTCCCAGTATCGCGTTGTTATTGTTACCTTGGGAAAAAAATTGTAAAGGATACCAGAGGTACCACTGCCTACCACTATCTCTTTGGTTACTACAAAACAATGCAGTATGCTCATTTCCAAAACTAGGAAATTTTTTTTCCTGATGATCCACCCTTAGGGAAAGAAGAATATTGTGGCCATGACCTCTAGAAAGGGATCCTCCACACGACAACAACAAATGGAAAAGGTCATGTAGGAGTACCAGGACATCTTCACCTCACCCGAAGGGGTGCCTCTGCACTGTCAGGTCAAGAACCCCATCGATCTGACCCCAGGTGCGTCACTGCCTAATGGATAAATCTATCGACACTATGTTATGGAGAATGATGAAATCAAGAGGCAGATCAAGGTGCTATTGCAGAATGGTCACATCCAGCCAAGTTCATCACCCTGTGGGAGCCTGATCGTGTTAGCGCAGAAGAAGGATGGGACTTAGAGACTCTATATTAACTATCAAGTACTGAACAAGATCATTGTTTGGAATAGGTACCTGATCCCATGGATTGATGACCTTCTGGACCAACTCAAAGGGGAAAAATATTTTAGCAAGATTGAATTAAAGTTTTAGTATCACCAGGTACCAATCAAACCATCTGATGTGTGGAAGACTACCTTCAAAGCCAAGGAAGGCCTTTCCAAATGGTTGGTCATGCCTTTTGGGTTAAAGAATGCTCCCGCAACCTTCATGAGGCTGATGGATGACATCTTGTGGCCATTCAAAAACTCATTTGTAGTAGTGTACTTGTATGACATCCTGATCTTCAGCGAGACTTGGGAAGAACACCTCCACCACATCCGACAAATCCTCCAAACACTGTGAAAACACAAGTTGTGTTCCAATTTGGAGAAGTTCACTTTTTGCATGACCTAGGTTCAGTATCTAGGATACATTATTGATGAGCATGGGGTGCATGTGGATCCAACCAAGATCCAAGTCATTTTGGATTGGGCAGCCCTGACCACTCTAGCAGATCTTTGCAACTTTCTGGGTCTTTCTAATTTCTACCGCAGGTTCGTGTTGGGATTCTCTCATATCACTTGGCCCTTGAGTCAAGTCACCAAGGTAGGAGTGAAAGAAAAATTATTTTGGTTGGAATCTCAACAGAAGGCATTCGTAGAATTGAAAAATCACCTCTTTTGTGCCCTAGTGCTCACATTACCACACTTACAACAACCATTTGAGATCGAGATAGATGCCTTTCACTATGATATTGGGGAATTTCTTGCTCAATAGAGGCATCCAGTGGCATATCACAGTGCGACACTTTCTGACACGGTCCAAAAGTATACCACTTATGACAAAGAAATGTATTTCATTGTGCAGGCTTGCCAACAATGGAAGCATTACATTTTGGGGAAGGAAACGATCATCCACACAGACCACCAACCCCTCCAATTCATATAGACACAAGAGAAGTTGCAGAACGATCACCATCAAAAGTGGTCCACATATCTGCAACAGTTTCATTTGAACATCAAGTACAAGAAGGGAAGCACCAATAATGTTGTAGACTACCTCAGCTGACCATTGATCGTGGCGATAACCATCATTCTCAACTCTTGTGGGCACAAGAATTTTGATTGGTCGCTTCTATACAAGAGCGATCTAGAATTAGGCCACACATACAAGACGCTCTTGGAGGGTAACCGAGCTCCAAATTTTCACCTCCAAGATGCCCTACTATGTCACCTGGGACACCTTTGTCTTCCTTCAAGCAAGAGTGCCAAGATGATTTGGGAAGTGCACTATAGTCGGGTCATTGGGCATTTCGGGGTTGAGAAAATAGTGGCAGTACTGCAGAAGTATTTGTATTGGCCAAACCTTTGACAGGATGTTGGGAATTACATCATATCTTGCACTGCCTACGCCATTTTCAAACTGACTATCAATAAGCAAGGCCTCTATACTCCACTACCTACCCCTGGTCTACCTTGGGAATCCATCTCCATGGATTACATGTTGGGCCTTCCTTATACTAACCATGGAAATGACTATGTTTTCGTGGTCGTCGATAGATTCTTGAAGATGGCCATTATGGTGGCCTGCAAGAGGAATATCACAGACAAAGCCACTACTAAACTCTTCTTTGAATGAGTGTGGGTATGCTTTGGGATCCCACAGTTTATCATCTTAGATCAAGACAACAGGTTCCTCAATACATTTTGGTCCAGCCTCTGGTCAATGTTGGACACCAAGATCACCAAATCCATAGCTTTCCATCCCCAAACTGATCGCCAGAGAGAGGTCGTCAATAGGATGATCGTACACATTTTGCGCATGTACAACTCAAATATTCAACGCACATGGGATGAGATCCTCCCTTATGTACAACATATCTATAATCGCGTCCTCCATAGATAAACTGACCATATCCCCTTTCGGGTGGGCTTTGGATTCTAGCCACTATGTCCCATTGACGTAGCCATGCCCTTTGCAGCTACTCAGGCTGATTCAGCTCATGTCCAGTCTAAAGTTGCCAAGGAAAACAACTTCATTGAGTGCATTCAACACATTCGCCAACAAGTTCATTGCATATTGGATATAGCCAATGATAAGTATAAGCAACAACATGATCATAATCAGGTACAACACAACTTCCAGGTGGGCGACAAAGTGTGGCTACATTTGCAGAAGGAGCGCCTCGCTGGACCCCACCGCAAGCTTCGCCCGCTCCAATATGGTCCATACACCATCACCAAGGTTGTAGGGGACAATGCCTTCGAGATCATTATTCCACCATTACTTGGTCTGCACCAAGTGTTCAATGTGGACTGCCTTCGGCCCTACTTTCCACCTCTACTGGACACATCCGACATGGCAGAACAACTCACACCAACAGAGTTAAATTCGGACTGCATGGAACAAGCCACAACTGATTAGATTATGGAAACATAGATCAAGAACACTCACCAATAGAGGATCTAACTATATCGAGTTGTCAAAGCAGGCTAACTCCTTCACCAGGGCAAGTGGCTCACCAGGGACCAAGTTCAATAGAAGTTTCCTCATCTCATGGAGGAACTCAACACAATGGGGACCATTTCTTCCTAAGAAGCGGGGGGGGGGAATGATCCAGGTGGATATTGGTGGCCACCTGCCTATTCCACTATGACCCCTGCCATTGTTTCTTTCAGTTTTTCGGTTTCCTTAATTGTAGCACAATTTACTATTTTTGGCAGTTTTTCAGGTCTTGAACTTCTGGAGCCCTTTTGAGGCCCTAAACGACGTTTTTGGGGCACCAAACGTCTGATGAATATGATCTGTTCCAAACCCAATATTAAGTGTCAGTAGTTGTATTCCTCGAATAGATCTTTCTAACAATGTATTATGTGTGTCAAATAGAGTTAGTATGCCAAAGTTACAACCCTAGGACATTGATGTACCAATTTACCCCAACGGGGCCCATATTATGGCGTTTCATCTCCTAGGGTTAGGTTTTTGGATGTTTAGGGTTTCCATTGTTTCTCAATAATATATAGGCCTTTGAGACTCATTGTAACATAGAGTTCATAGGCCTATAGCCGCCACATCTCTTCTCAGAGATAAGCTACCAGTGCCCTAGCTAGTTTATTTCCATTCTGTCTGTAAACAAATTTCGGTTCTTTGATATTAATGAAATGAAGTGTTATTTCTGTTGCATATTTGTATTCATGTTTATTTGTGTATTTTTTTGCGTTCCTGCATAAATTTGGATCAGTGGTATCAAAGAAATCTTCTCTTTCTCAATCCTTCTTTGCATGTCTTTAACGAGGTCAGGGTATAAGGAGTTAGGGCTTGATCTAGTTGAACCTTTGCAAGATCAGCCTCGCAAACCCCGACGACCGCCCATAGGGGATGAGAAGAAAGATGAGGGATTCGGAGATACTATCAAAATATTTCTCTAAGAGGCCCTTGAAAAAAAGGAAGGAATGTGATGATGGATAACTTCGCCCAGATCCTTTAATGATTTCCCACTGGTGACACATCTACATCCAGCAGCCACTCTGGACACACAACCCCTTTTAAGTTACAAGTAAACTTTGACATTCCCATATTTGATGGCCAAATAGATGCAGATGTCGTAGATAGATGGTTGAATCTATTATATGGATATTTCTCAATTCATGACTTTTCTGACCGGGAGAAGATTATTTTTTCACTGCTCAAAGATGCCCCCCATGTCAAGGACTGGTGGGAAACCTACTGTGAGAAAAAGGATGAGGAGGAACCCTCTCTGTTCTCAGCCATACCCACTTGGAACTATTTCCGAGACACCATCCAAGAAAAAATTATCCTTTGGGGAGCTATTAGGACAAGTACATACAATGGACTACGTTGTGGTAGAAAAGGGATCAAGATGTGCATGAGTTGAAGAATCTGTTCCATACCCTATGCACAAATTTGGGTATCAAATATTCAAAGAAAAATTTGGTGTTGAAGTATCATTGTTGTCTGCACAGATACATTCAGGAGGAAATGGAGTTCCTTGACATATCCTCTCTTGGTACGACATACCGGTATGCTGCCAATATTGAGCATAAATTCAAACAGAAGAAGTGAGACTTTGGATTTGCGAATCAAAAGCAAGAGAAAGGTGCCCCCAAACTGTAGAACAAAGGACAAATCCAAGGCATGGTGACTCAAGACAACCTACCAAATCCACAATAAAATAAAAACACCGTGAAGCCAAAGAGGGACACGGTAAAATGGTGTGAGTTCCATAAGTGCTCCACTCACAACACAAGTGATTATCCGACCAAACAGTCACTAGTGGCCGAGATGAGGGCTTTTGAATCAGATGCATTCTTTGACATTGAATGAGATCTTGAGAAGGGGAATGATAGAGGGAAGCATATTATTGATGCAAATCCCAATGCCACTATTTCCACCACGAATATCCAAAAGGAAGAACTGGAAGATCCAGAGGAGGAGGAGCATCTCTTCCACTCCCAGATCTAGGTAAAGGGTTCCCCGCCATAGTTCATTGTCTACAGTGGGATCCAAAAGAACCTCATTTTAGAAGAGGTCGTGAATCATTTGGGCTCGCCGACCAAAACACACCCATAGTCGTACACCATCGGGTGGCTTCACCAAGGATGGGATCTTCGTGTCAGCCAGCAGTGACGCCTTCCCTATAGCATCAAGCCCTTCATCGATGAGGTATTATGTGACATTTCTCCTCCTGATGTTTGTAGTGTATTATTAGGCCAACCATACTTGTGGAAGTGACATGCTATGTATGAGTCCCAGTCTCACTTTGTTATTGTTACCTTAGGAAATAAGTTGTACAGGATACCAGAGGTACCACCACCTACCGCTATCTCTTTGGTTAGTGAAAAACAATGCAGTAAGCTCATTTCCAAAACTGGGAAATTTGTTTTCCTGATGATCCACACTCAAGGAAAGAAGAATACTATGGCCACGACCTTCGTATAGGGATCCTCTGCAAAACAACAACAAATGGAGAAGGTCGTGGAGGATTACCAAGATATCTTCACCTCACCTGAAGGGGTGCCTTCGCACTTTCAGGTCAAGCACTCCATTGATCTGACCCCAGGTGCACCGCTTCCCAATTGACTAATCTATCAACACTCTGTTCTAGAGAACGATGAAATCAAGAGGTATATATAGGAGTTGCTTCAGAAAGGTCACATCCGGCCAAGTTCATTTCCCTGTGGTATCCCTATTGTGTTGGTGCAGAAGAAGGATGGGACTTGGAGACTCTGTATTGACTATCGGGTGCTGAACAAGATCATTGTCTAGAATAGGTACCCGATCCCACAGATTGATAACCTTCTGGACCAACTCAAAGGGGAAAACTATTTTAGCAATATCGACTTGAAGTCTAGGTATCACCAGGTACCAATCGAACCGTTTGATGTGTGGAAGACTTCCTTCAAAGCCAAGGAGGGCCTTTTCAAATGGTTGGTTATGCCTTTTGGGTTGAAGAATGCTCCTACAACCTTTAGGAGGCTGATGGACATAATCTTGTGCCCATTCACAAACTCATTTGTAGTAGTGTACTTGGATGACATCCTAATCTTCAATCAGACTTGGGAAGAGAACCTCCACCATATCCGACAGGTCCTCCAAACACTGCAGAAACACAATTTGTGTGCCAGTTTGGAGAAGTGCACCTTTGGCATGACCCAGGTTCAATATCTAGGATACATTATTGATGAGTGTGGGGTGCATGTGGATCCAACCAAGATCCAAATCATTCAGTATTGGCCAACCCTGACCACTCTAACAGATCTTCGCAGCTTTCTGGGTCTTGCTAATTTCTACCGCAAGTTCATGTTGGGATTCTCTCATATCACTTAGCCCTTGAGTCAAGTCACCAAGGGAGGAGAGAAAGAAAATTTCTTTTGGTTGGAATCTCAACAAAAGGTGTTTTTAGAATTGAAACATCACCTCTATTGTGCCCCAGTGCTCACATTACCACACTTAAAACAACCATTTGAGATTGGGACAGATGCCTCTGACTATGCTATTGGGGAAATTCTTAATGAACAGAGGAATCCAGTGGCATATCACAATGTGACACTTTCCAACACAGTCTGAAATTATCCCACTTATGACAAAAAAATGTATTCCATTGTGCAGGCTTGCCCACAATGGAAGCATTACATTTTCGGGAAGAAAACTATCATCCACACAGACCACCGACCCCTGGAATTCATACAGAGACAAGGGAAATTGTAGAACGATCGTCGTCAGAAGTGATCCACATATCTGCAATAGTTTCATTTGAACATCAAGTACAAGAAGGGCAACACCAATAATGTTGCAGATTGCCTCAGCCGTCCACCGATCATGGCGATAACCATTGTGCTCAATTCTTATGGGCATGAGACTTATGATTGGTCTCTTTTCTACAAGAGCGATCCAGAATTCATCCACACATACAAGACACTCTTGGAGGGTAACCGAGTTCCAAATTTTCACCTCCAGGATGCCCTACTATGTCACCTGGGACACCTTTGTGTTTCTTCAAGCGAGCGTGCCAAGATGATTTGGGAAGTGCACTACAGTCAGGTCATTGGGAATTTCATGGTCAAGAAAACAGTGGTAGTACTGTAGAAGTATTTCTATTGGCCAAACCTTCGACAGGATGTAAGGAAGTACATTAGATCCTACACTTCTTGCACCATTTCCAAACTGACCATCAAGAAGAAATGCCTCTATACTCCACTACCTACCCCTAGTCAACCTTGGGAATCCATCTCCATGGATTACATTCTGGACCTTCCTTCTACTAAGCATGGGAATGACTGTGTTTTCATGGTCGTCGAAAGATTCTCGAAGATAACCATTATGGCGGCCTGCAAGAAGAATATCACAACAGAAGCCACTACTAAACTCTTCTTTGAACGAGTGTGGGTACACTTCGAGATCCCACAGTCTATCATCTCATATCGGGATAGTAGGTTCTTTAGTACATTTTGGTCTAGCCTCTGGTCAATGATGGACACCAAGCTCACCAAGTCCACAACTTTCCATCCCCAAAATGATGGCCAGACAAAGATCGTCAACAGGATGATCGTACACATTTTGTGCATGTACATCCTCCCCTATGTACAACATAGCTATAACCAAGCCCTTTGTTGGCCCTTGGGTATGGAATTAAGTGAATATTAAGGCAGAAAAGGCGAAATGTGAACTGTGCGAAAGACATTGTGACTGATACTAGGTTGAATTGAGCAAAAGAGCATAAAAGACAGAGCGAAGTCTGAGAGAACAAGCCGTTGGATGAGGATATCGAGGATGACAAATAAACAAGGAAGAAGGATCATGGACATCTTAGCAAGCAGAAAAAACCATCGTTGGATGCTTTAGAGTATCATATGAGAAGGAAGGAAAGATCGGATGGAAAAGCCCTGAAAACGTGGGTCAAGTTGACCTAAGGTTTTGGTATCTAGGGTTTTGACACTTAGGTCTTGGCCTAAGGTTGTCAGTGAGCTATTATAATGTATAAATAAGAACCTAGATGAGGGAAGAGGATTCGTTCTAGTTTTACATTGGAATGAGTGATTATAGTTTTGTGAGAGAGAAGTGCTAAGTGTAGAGCCTTCTCGTATTGTAAGATCTTCAGTTGGGTGTGAAGATCAGTCCTATAGCTGGGTGCATAGGAAGGAGAAAAAGAGAAAGAGAGAGAAGAAGAGAAGATATGCAAGCTAAGAGCGTAGATAGAACTGTATGCTTTCATCCAATATATAATAAAGCACAGTTATTTGGACGTAGCCCTAGAGAGAGTGTGAACCACGTATATCTCATGTTATGTGTGATTGATGTTGTGTTCTTTGTCATTTGATATGCTTCTATTGTGATAATGTGTTAGATATAAGATATAACTTGTGCAGTAGGTTGTAGGAAGATAAAGAATACTAAGATGTTGTGTGTTGTTGCTTTGAATCCATTTTACATTCCTTCTGGTTGTAGACACTTGTGTCCTGCAACCCCCTATAGCTACTTCAGGTGAGACTGCATCTACCTCGCAAGTGTTTTTGAAAGGGCCAGTAGTTAGGTCTTGTTGGTGCATTGTTGAGTATTGAACCCTCAGTCTACCCCTGTGCCAACAAATGGTTCCTTTGTTGGGACCGTGATCTTCTTGAGGGAATGTCAAGGTGGTTTTCATCGAAGACAGAGATTCATAAGTGGATAGAAGATCAAGAAAAGGACTTCGTTGAAGCCCAGAACAAGAACCCTAATCTTAGCACAGAAGATTGGTTAGGAAGGTATATCTTTATTGATATACACTATATGTTATTTGGAGGGATTCATAAGGATCTATACGAGTGGTTAGCTAGATTAGCAGATACCCAGTTCGAGATCAGATCTAAGCCACTTGTGGTTTGGATGTCGGCATTGATCAAGAAGGTCAAGAGAGTTGATAATGTTGTGTCAAGAGCAGTGGATCACTAGTTTGATAGTACTATAGGATGGTATATCGCTGAGTTTTCTATTGACAGAGTAGAGTCATATAGCCAAGAAGAGAGGTATTTATTTAAGGGGCCTAGAGGAAAATGTTTACAATTTCTGAAGTTAAAGATCAAGATGCTATTGCATGAGAAGAACATCTTGAAGATACAATAGTGGGTTATATTGAAAAATCTAATGTTCAAGAATTCAGATAGTGACAACAACATAGATATTGGACACACACGCAGTGGAAGGACCTTTAGAGAAGTTCCTTTGGAAAATTTGTTTGAGCAAGATCACGAACCTCTTCTACCAGAAGAAGGATTTTATAGTGGAGAGGAGGAAGAGCTACTGAGCGAAGAATAGTCAGGATCTGTTGGACCAAGAGAAGAAAAGATTGAAGAACCTCGTCGAGAAGAGCCAAAAACTTCAGGAAATGCACACATCATTGAAGTAAGTACTATTACTCTCCCTATTATTTCAGTAGCCATAAGTAACCAGAGTAACCTAAGTTATCAGATCACCGGTACAAGTGGTTCAGCACACACTCAGTCAGGAAACCTAGGAATATCTATGGCACATGAGATGAGGTTACCCACCTTTAAAGGAGATGGATCTGAAGATCTAGAACAACACTGGTTCCTCTGTGAAGCCGTATGGAGTATTAAGAATATCATCGATGAAGCTGTCAAACGAGCTCAGTTCATCACTACCCTAAGAGATCACGCACTAAGCTGGTACATGAAGTTTTTCTAAGGAGTTTCCCAGTCAAAACTACTAAACCAAATCAAGAATTCATTGATTGCAAAATTCAAAAAACCCAAGTCGGAGTCACAGTGCATTATAGAACTAAAGGAAATTAAGCAGAAAGTAGTTGAACCTATTTGGGATTTTGATCAGCGTTTTAAAACCCTAACAAACCATTTAAGTTTTCAGATCCCTGACAAGTAGAACAAGGAATGGTTCATCGCTTCCCTTTTACCACACATCAGAATTCCTATGATGCAACAGAATATTGCTTCGCAGGCTGAGGCACTGGATATCGCCATGAAGTTAGAATCAATCCCTATGGGAGAATCCAACTCGGGTATGAGTCAAATCTTGAGTTAGCAAACTAGTTTGTCTCTACAGGTCAAAGATATGAAGAAAGACAAGGGAAAAGATAAAAGAGAAGATATCTAGTGTATTAGATGCAAATCAGAAGACCAAGAAAAGGAGCATTGTCCCCTATTCCATGAGTATTTGGAATCTAGAGCCCCGAGTCCTCTAAATCAAGTTACTTTTCCTTGGTGTGAGGTATGTAGAAATAGACATCGCCCTGGTGAATGATACTATTTGCAGAAATATGTCTAGGCGCCTGCAAATATGTACTGCACATTCTGTAAGTTGGTAGGACATGATGATAGGGATTGTAGGGCCTATGAGCTCATGCATGAAAGATCAAGATACATATACAATATTCAAGGAAAAGTACAACAAGAAGGAAACACTATGGAGTATAATTCCCCAGGGAGAGGAAACTTCAACCGTCGTGGTGGATTCAGAGGATGAGGACGAGGAGGAGGTATGGGTCGAGGTCGAGGAAAAATCATCTGTTATAACTGCACATGGCTGGGACACTTGGAAAGGGACTGTCAGAACCCTTGTACCACTTGTAGTTACTGCAACTCATTTGAACATGTCATAGAAGATTGTCCTGCGTTGTTAGCCAAGATTCAGAAGAAATGAGGAGGAAACCAGCAAATACAACTAATCAAAGAAAAACCTCGCGAAGAAGATCCCGGAGTCGTTTTTATTACTAGAGGAGGCACTGTTACAGGACAATATAGAATGACCCAAGGAAAGACTACATAATAATTAGGAGTCAAGAAAGTTGCAAAGAAGATACAAACTTTTGATGCAAAGAAAGAAAAACAAATGTTTGAGGAAGCACCTAACCTCCCTTTGGAGCAAGAAGAGGATGAATGGACTGCACCTCTTCAGAAACTGCAAGGATGTTACAATATCAATGTTGATGAAGATGATCATCCTAGGAAGGTGAACATCATCGATTCATAAGGATAAAGAGACATAGAAGAAAAAGGAGTTGAACTACCTTTCATTGGAAAGACGATCAAGATCAAGAAAGTCAATATTGGAACAAAGGAAACACCAAAGCTTGTCGATGTTGGAGACTATTGGGATGTTGTCATTATTGACAAGATCATAGATTTTCTACATGAGTATCAGGACTTGTTTCCAACCAATTTCACTGATATGAAGGGTATTAAAGGGCCTATGGGGGAGATGAGGATCCCTTTGAAACCGGATGAAAGACCAGTCAAACAAAGACCCTACAGGTTGAACCCTAAATATAAGGAGAAAGTGAAGATTGAGATCGATAGAATGTTGGAAGTAGGAATCATAGAACCTGTTGAAGAGTCAGAGTGGATTATCCCTATGGTGGTACAAGACAATAAGATAGGAAAGATCGGGATCTGCATAGATCTCAGGAAGTTGAATGATGTATGTTTGCATGACCCATTCCCTACACCATTCACTGACGAAGTGTTAGATAATGTAGAAGGACATGAGGTATATTCTTTTATAGATGGATTTTCAGGATACCATTACATCCGGATTTCCAAAGAATATATCCATAAGACCGCATTTGAAATAGAATGGGGATCCTACCAGTATACAATGATTTCATTTGGATTGAAGAATGCCTTGGCCATCTTTTCCAGGGTGGTGGTTGAAGCATTCAAGGAGTTTCGACATAAATTTCTAGAAGTAGTTCTACCCATGGAATATTTGGTTCCTAGTTTGAGAATTGCATCCTTTACAGATATGGATGACATTGGCGTTGTGAAAGAGAGGCTTGCCCAGTTGGTCAAACTGGAAGAAGACATATTTATTTCAAGATTTCACCAGCAGGTTCAGAAAGAAAGAGAGAAGGCCTACCATGACAGACACATCAAGAAGAAGCAAGTTAAGCAAGGTGACTTGGTATTGGTATATGACAGTAAGTTCATGAAGCATCCAAGAAAGTTCAGAACCCATTGGCTTGGGCCATATGAGTTCACCTATGTTACAGAAGGAGGAGCTCCATAGTTGAAAACTTTGAATGGAGAATGGGAGGAAGGATTAGTGAATGAGAGTCAAGTGAAAGTGTATTATGACAACCAGCTGCCTCGCAGGTCCCAGTGAAAGCATGAGGAAAAGGGTCTAGGTACCAGGTGCAGTTGAAACTAGGTACCAGACACAGAAAAGACAGTCTGGACAAGGAAGGGAGGAAACGAGCAGAAATCAAAGGCTGCCCTGTGCAGTCCGAAGTCGAAGCAAAACATAAAGTTCATATCTGAAATTCCTCAGGACGAGTCTCAGGTGAGTGTTGGGGGCTTGTTGGCCCTTGGGTATGGAAGTAAGAGAATATCAAGGCCGAAAAGGTGAAATGTGAATTGTACAGAAGACACAGTGACTGATACTAGGTCAATGTGAGAAAAAGAGCAGAAAAGATGAAGCGAAGTCTGAGAGAACAAGCTGTTGGATGAGGAAATTGAGGATGATAGATCAGCAAGGAAGAAGGATCGTAGACAACTCAACAAGCCGAAAAATCCAACGTTGGATGCCTTGGAGCATTGTGAGAGAAGGAAGGAAAGACAGGCTGGCGAAGCCCTGAAAACATGGGTCAAGTTGACCTAGGGTCTTAGACACCTATGGTTTTGGTATCTAGGGTTTTGACACTTAGGTCTCAGCCTAAGGTTGTCGGTGAGCTATTGTAATGTATAAATAAGAACCTAGATGAGGGAATAGGGTTCTTTCTAGTTTTGGATTGGCATGAGTGATTATAGTTGTGTGAGAGAGAAGTGCTAAGTGTAGAGCCTTCTAGGATTGTAAGATCTTCATATGGGTGCGAAGATCAGTCCTGCAGCTAGGTGCGCAGGAAGGAGAAAAAGAGAAAGAGAGAGAAGAAGAGAAGATCTGCAAGCTAAGAGTGTAGATAGAACTGTATGATTTCATCCAATTTATTATAAAGCATAGTTCTATGGACGTAGCCCTAAAGAGAGGGTGAACCATGTATATATCGTGTTATGTGTGATTGATTTTGTGTTATTTGTCATTTTATATTCTTCTATTGTGATAATGTGTTAGATCTAAGATATAACTTGCACAGTAGGTTGTAGGAAGATAAAGAATACTAAGTTGTTGTGTGTTGTTGCTTTGAATCCACTTTACATTCCTTCTAGTTGTAGACACGTGTGTCCTGCAACCCCCTATAGCTACTTCGGGTGAGACTGCATCTACCTCACAGGTGTTGCCGAAAGGGCTAGTAGTTAGGGCTTGTTGGTGCGCTCTTGAGTATTGAACCCTGGGTCTACCCCTGTGCCAACACCCTCCATAGCACAATCGACCACAACCCCTTTCAAGTGGGATTGGGATTCCAGCCACTATGTCCCATTGACATAGCCATGCCCTTTGTAGCTACTCATGCTGATTCGACTCATGTCCAGTCTGAAGCTGCCAAGGCGAACATCTTCATTGAGCGCATTTAGCACATTCACCAATAGGATCATGACATATTGGATAGATCCAAAGATAAGTAAAAACACCGGCATGATCAACATCGGGTACAACACAACTTCCATGTGGGCGACAAAGTGTGGCTACATTTGCAGAAGGAGAACCTCGTTGGACCCCACCGCAAGCTTCGCCTGCTCCAATATGGGTGATACACCATCACCAAGGCTATAGGGGACAATGCCTTTGAGCTTAGTATTCCACCATTCCTTGGTATGCACCCATTTTTCAATGTGGACCACCTTCGGACCTACTTTCCACCTCTACTGGACACATCCGACATGGCAGAACAACTCACACCAACAGAGTTAAATCCAGACTGCATGGAACAAGCCACAACTGATCGAATTATGGACACACATATCAAGAACACCCACCAATAGAGGATCCAACTATATCAAGTTGTCAAAGCAAGCCAACTCTTTCACCATGGCAAGTGGCTCACCAAGGATCAAGTTCAATAGAGGTTTCCTCATCTCATGGAGGAACTCAACACAATGGGGACCATTTATTCCCAAGGGGGGAGGAATGATCCAGGTGTATATTGGTGGCCAACTGCCTATTTCACTTGGATCCCTGCCATTGTTTCTTTTAGTTTTTTAGTTTCCTTAATTGTAGAACAACTTACTATGTTTGGCAATTTTTCGGGTCCTAAACTTCCAGAGCCGTTTTGAGGCCGTAAATGACGTTTTTTGGGCATCAAACGTCCAACAAATATGTGTCCATTCCAAACTCAATATTTGTTATTAGCAGTTGTATTCCTCAGATAGATCTTTCTAACGATGTATAATGTGAGTCAAATGGAGATAGTATGCCAAAGTTACAACCACGTGAAATTGATGTACCAATTTACACCGACGAGGCCCATATTCTGGTGTTTCATCTCCTAGGGTTAGGTTTTTGGATGTTTAAGGTTTCCATTGTTTCTCAATAATATATAGGCCTTTGAGCCTCATTGTAACACATACTTCATAGGCCTATAGCTACCACATCTCTTCTCATAGATAAGCTAGCAGCACCCTAGCTAGTTTATTTCCATTTTGTCTGTAAACAAATTCTAGTTCTTTGATATTAATGAAATGAAGTGTTATTTTCGTTGCATCTTTGTATTCATGGTTATTTGTGTATTATGTTGTGTTCCTACATAAATTCTGATCACTCATTATAATACACAAGTTCATTGAATATCTATCTAGTGAAGACTTGATCTATTGATGAATATAAGGTAGCGAGGATGAGCAAAACTAAAGGGGATGCTTGTTCTAATTTGCAACAAGGTATAATTATGTAGTAAGGTTGATATATGATTAAATGTATGTTTATATGCATGTTTTGAAGGTTATATCTTGGTGATGGTATGGTCCATGTTGAGGTATATTTTGGTGATGTTATGGTGCATGGTTTATGGGATATCATTTGGTAATTGGTTGAGGCATATCATGAGTGATATGGAACATGTTTGAGGTACATGGTCTATGGGTGATTGTTATGTTRTTTGAGTTATATGGTTGATGATATRGTGCATGGTTAGAGAAATGTTTTGGTGATCTTSGTACATGCTTTGGTACTTTGTTGAGGAACATCAAGGTACATGGTGTATGGGATGATTGAGAAATATAATGAGTGATATGGTATATGATTGAGGCACATCTCATGGTACATGATTTATGGTACATGGTTGGTGGTATSGTACATGYTTTAATGCATGATATGGTACATGGTTGATACATGATATGGTAYAGGTTTGGCACATTGTATGGTATAAGTTCGGTACACAGTTGAGATCCATATATTGTGATGATATGTTGGTGATATTGGTACATGCTTGGTATAGGCATGTTTTGGTGATGTTTGAGCATCTAGTTGAGAAGTGTTCTTGGTGATCAAGGATATGGTTTTGTATCAGTGACAGTGACAGGTTGATGATAGTGACAGGTTGGATACAGTGATAGGTTGATAGGTTATAGGTTGATGTGATAGTGGAAATTACAGTGGCAGTGATTTTGGTAGTGATAGTTTGGTCTACACTTATATTTCAGTGCACTAGGATGGGGAAAGGAAATAGGGTTGTAGCCTCCTTTCAGTTGGTGTTGGAGAACTCAGGGAGTTGGAGCTTCTTTTAGGTTTGAGCCTGAGAATTATGGGGTTCTAGTCTCCTTCTAGTTGGAGCCATAGAATTCAAGGAGTTGTAGATTCCTTTGGGTTGGAGCCTTTAAATAGGGGGTTGTAGCCTCCTTCCAATTTCATCTGGATATTGGGAAGTTGGTTCTTCCAATAAATGTATTCTTAACAATATATAAGAAAGCATTATGTGGTTTTCTCCCATTTGGGTTTCCACATAAATTATGGTGTACTATGTATTTGATGTGATGTTTCTTATGTTTATATGATTATGATATATTGAATGCAATCATAGATGATATATTAATGATATACTTCTAATAAAGTTTAAGTTTATATATTATGGTTAAAAGTGGTAAAATTCCCCATATTGATTCACCCCCCCCCCCCCCCTCTTAGTATTCCAACAAAAGATACCAAAATATCTAAATGTACAAAAACAGGAGAAGCAGGTACCTCAAACTCCTACAAGTGTTGTTAAAAGAACTATCAAGTTAAGTAGACCCCCTAAATGATACTCTCCTTCATTGTATTATTTGTTGTTGATTGATTATGGTGAACCAGAAAGTTATGAAGAGGCAATGCAGGTAGACACTAAAAATAAGTGGGAGCAAGGAATGAAAGAGAAAATGGATTCCTTGGTGAAAAAAATAGACTTGGGACTATAGGAAAAAGAGCATTGCAGAATAAATGGGTTTACAAGTTGAAGGAAGAAGATGGAGGAAAAACATGATACAAGGCTAGACTTGTTGTAAAGGGGTTTGCACAAAAGAAAGGTATATATTTTGATGAAATATGTTATCATGTTGTTAAAATGACTTCAATTAATACTATTTTAAGTCTTGTGGTAGTAGAAGATTTGCATCTTGAAAAGTTAGATGTAAAAATAACTTTTCTCCATGGGGATTTGGAGGAAGATATTTAAATGCAAAAGTCATAGGGGTATGAGGTCAAAGGATAGGAGAATTTGGTATGTAGGTTGAAGAAGAGTTTGTATGGCATAAATCAAGCTCCAAGGAAGTGGTATTTGAAGTTTTACAGGCTTATGATAAAACAAGGTTGTAGTAGATATTAGTCTGATCATTGTGTTTATTTTAAGAGGATAGAAAATGGAAGCTATATTATCTTTCTATTGTATGTAGATGAAATTATTTTTATAGGGTCTAACATGTAGGATATAAATGTGATCAAAAGGAAATTAACTAATTAATTTGTGATGAAGGATTTGGGTGTTGCAAATAAAATACTTGGTATGAGAATAACAAGAGACATGAAAAAATGCAAATTGGCATTGTCTTAGGGTCAGTACATAAAGAAGGTGTTGGAGAGGTTTAGAATGCAAAATGAAAAACCAGTTAGTACACCTTTGGCTAGCCATTTAAAATTGACCAAGGAAATTTTTCCCAAGACACAGGAGAAGATAGAATACATGTCTAGGGTCCCCTATTCATCAGTAGTTGGTAGCTTGATGTATGCTATGGTGTGCCCAATACCAGATATTTCACATGCAGTGCAATTTGTGAGTAGGTATATGAACAATCTAGGTAAAGAACATTGGGAGGCATTAAAGTGGATTCTCATGTATTTGAGAGGCACTACTACTCATGCATTATGTTTTGGAGGTTCAAACATTGTTCTATAGGGATATTTTGATTAAGATATGGCAGGTGATAAAGATAGCAGGATAAGCACCACGTGGTATGGTTTTACTATAGATGGAACTATAATAAGTTGGATTTTGAAATTGTAAAAGGTTGTTGCACTTTCAACAATAGAAGTAGAGTATGTTGTTGCTACAAAAGATAGTAAAGAGATGATTTCGCTACAGAGGTTTATGGAGGAATTGGGAAAGAAGAAAGAGAATAGTAGGTTGTACTATGACAACCATATTGCCATTCATCTTGCAAAGAACTAAACCTTCTAGTCTAATACTAAGAACATATAGCTCAGGTACCATTTCATACAATTCATTTTGGAAGATGGACAATTGAAGTTGGAAAAGATACATACTATCCAGAATCCTGCAGACATGTTAACAAAGGTAGTAAAAAGAGAGAAATTGAATTCCTACTTAGTTTTAGTTGGCCTTCAAGCATGAAGTTGAAGATGAGAAATTTTCCAAGTCCAAGGTGGATCATAGCCAAAGTAGGCCAACTACTTCAACAAGGAAAGTGGCTCACCAAGGTTTAGATTAATCAAACATTTCCCCACCTTATAAGGGAACTTGACACAATGAGGGCCATTGATTTATAATGTCGGAGGACTGATCTAGGTGGATATTGGTGTCCACCCACCTCTTCCACTGACTCATCACATTTCTCCATCTTGGTATTTTTTCTTATGATTTTTCGGTCCTAAACTTTCAGGGCCATTGTGAGGCCTTAAACAATTGTTTTTGGCCATTTGTGGGGCTTGGGGTTTTCGTGGCATTCCTAGGACCCATCAATAATATTACTTCTCAATTATATATTTCCAATGAGATATTAAATGTCCCAAACAGAGATCATACACAAAATTTGTTCTCTAGAGAAGTTGATGCATCAACTAACCACCTTGAGGCCTATAATCCTTTTGGCGCTTCACCTATTAGGGTTAGGGTTTTGGAACTATAGGGATATTTATTTATGTTAAAAGGAAATTATTGTTTCCCATTGTATTATCCTTCTGTGAATGAGTGTAGCCGACATCTCTTTATCTTAAGAGACAAGATACCACAATTATATCTAATGTGTGTTCTACAATTTTCTTTTATTTCATTCATTAATATAAGTTGGGTTTCATTTTAATTATGTGTTATCTACTAAATATTTGTTTGTATCTCATTTAATTCTTGATATAATATGGATTAGGATGAATTTCCAAAATACTAGGTAAATGATGAAGGTATTCTCCTATAATTGTAGGGGCTTGGGGAGAAAAAATAAATTGGATCAAGTTAAATAACTAATCAATTCAAAAAATCCCCAAGTTATCATACTCTAGGAGACGAAATTGAAGGATTTTGAGATCCTTCATGAAAATTATAACATTTGGTGCATAAGCAAAGGATAATAAGTCAACTCTAGAGGGGCCTCTAGGGTCCTATGTACTCTTTGGAACCATGGAACGTTTCAACTAGAACAAATTCACTTTCCTCAGCATTGGCTTTTGGTAATGCTCACTCACCTCCCCTCCAGTAAATCTATTAACTTGATTATTTTTTATATTCAAAACTCCCTTCAAGAAAAATTGATTTGTGTAACACTCTTATGGATTTGCAAGACACTAATTTTGTTTTGAACAACAAAAACACAAGGGAATTCAATACCACCCTAAATCAGAAAGAGAAGAGAGGTAGCAACATTGTGAGAGATTCCTTTAGAGAAAGAATGGAAGATCCAATGGCCTTCTTGGACCTGAAAAATATCAAACTAACTAAAGGTATATATACTTGGATGAATAGATGAGGAGGACCTTGACATATTTCCACCAGGTTGGATAATTTTTTGGTGATTAGTTCTTTAGTAGAACACTCATTCTCCATGTCCTCTCAAATTATCCCTTGGGAAGGTTCCGATCACTGACCCATAGTTCCTATCCTTACATAATACATTGATTATGGCACCATACCCTTCCAATTTTAACCCCCTTTGGTTTCAATACCCTTCATTCTTCAATCCAGTCTCACAATCATGGTGTTAGTGGATTTCAGGTTCCCTTGTGTTCATCTACAAGAAGAAATTTAAAATCACTAAGATGGCCCTCAAACATTGGGATAAGACCAAATTTAGAACCCCTGATATTTATTTAAGTTATTTACACAAGAAATTGACATAGATATAGGGAAAGATGAAAAGGGAGTAGGTTTCTCAATCTTTTTTCCAAGAAAAGTAGACATCTTTCACGACTACCAAAAAGCATTGAGAGGAGAGGAAGAAAAGTGGAGGCTCAAGTCACGAAGTCTATGTCTATAGGCCAGGGATTGGAACAAAAAATTATTCTATATACAAACCAAATATAGGATTTTGAAGAATAACATGAAAGAAATAAATATAACGATGGAAGAGGTCATTTCTTCTTTTGACAAAATCAAGCACGCTAGTTTCAAAAATTTTGAGGATCTATACACCGAGACGAGGGGGATTGACAAAGAGGATGAAGAGATTTTTTTGGAGAATATCCCCTCCATAATCGGTTTAGAAGAAAACGAACAATTATTTTAAGTCATCATAGAGGAATATATTTTAGGGGTGATTCATCAAATGGACCCGGACAAGACCACTAGCCCGAATGGTTTCTTTTTTCATTTTTACAAATGATGTCACCACATCATCAAATTTGAATTCATTAGGATGGTGCAGTATGCTTACTGATCTCTATGCATGGGGGGTTTCACTAATTCATATTTCCTAGATCTGATCCCAAAGGAGGTAAACCTTCCTCCTTCTCAATATTTAGGCCAATCTCTCTCTACAATGTTTCATATTAAATTATGTCCAAAATAATTGCCAACGTACTTAAAATAATCCTTCCCAAAATTATATCACCCAATCAAGGATATTTGGTGGAGAAGATACCAATCATGAACAACATCATGCTCATCCAAGAATCCATTCACTCTAGCGAAAACCAAGGTGAAAAGGGGATGATTATCAAGATTGATATGGATAATGCCTTTGACAGGGTAAGGAATAGCTTCCTTTTTTAAGTCCTCTGCAAATTTGGCTTTGGGTATGGATCCATTAATTGGGTGTCAGATTGCATTAGTAATCCCTATATCAACCCCTTTTTCAATGGTCTCCCCATGACTTTATTCAAAGAAAATAAAGGTATGAGAAAATGATTCCCCTTGTCTTTGATATTGTACATTTTGGTGGCCAAATATTTGAGCAATACACTCGAGCATGAATGAAGATCAAGGAACATTATAGGAATTTGAATTGTTATAGGAGAAAAGAGAATAAAACACTCTGAATTCATTGATGAAACCCTCTTGATAGGGGAACCTTCTAGAATCATTGTTACTCGCTTTAAAGGAATAAAGTACCTCTTCTCTGGAGACAATGGGGATATTATCAATTTTGCTTAAAGACAATTGTAATCCTAGAACATCAACACTAGATTAATATCAACTATAATTTCCCCTTTGAAGAGAATTGGTGTGCCTTCAAGTATTTGGATATCCCCTTCTACCTCCACTCTATTTCTTTGAATTCTTGGTAGCACATATTGTCCAAAATAAAGGCCAAATTCCTACATTGGACAGCTCAGTGGCTCAATTTGGTCGGTTGGCTCATCTTGGTAAAGCCACTTTTGTCTTCCATACTAATTTTCCAATTCTCCTCTTTGTTTCCTCCGACTAGTTTCAAAATCTCCCTAGCACATGATCTTAGAAGGTTTTTGTGGTAGGGAGTAAGTCTAATAAAAAAATATTTCACATAGTAAACTAGAACAATGTTTGTGCTTTGAAGGCTTGTGGGGGTCTATGAATCAAGGATCCAAACCCATTGAATGTTTCTCTCAGGGACAAGATATCGTGGCACCTCAATGCAAAAAGAATCAATTGGTGGAAAAGGGTGCTTTATAAGAAATACTTAACAAAGGTTAGGTCTTGTAGTATGGATAAATTCCCTGATGTTCAAAGTGGCTCCCAAATTTGGAGACTTCTTAAGGCTTCTCTCTCCATACTCTAAATCCAACTGACATGGATCCTCGATAACAAAAAGAAAATTAACATCTTGTTTTCATAGTATTGTGGGGAATCCTACACTTCACCACGATTAGGCCTTCCATCTGTTGAGGCTCAGGCTGGAAGGTCAAGGAAAGACCTAGCACTTTGATATTTATTCCATGTCAAGAACTACGAGGTGTTGTCAAGGCTAGGACTATGGGGTCATTCCAACACATCTATAGGGTCTCATTCACTCACTCTCTCTCCATATTCATGGATTTTATCCTAGACATTTAGCAGAACCAGAATATAGAGGATATGGATCGCAAGAATATTCAGTCCAAAAAGGGTACGAATATTATCTCTTCCAATTAGTGGTCCCCACCAAAACTATCACTTGGTACCACAATTGGCATCCCGATGGTTTACCAAAAGTTAATATCTTTCGTTGGACATTGGTGGATGGGAATATTCTCATGGGGGGGAATCTCCTCAAAATGGGCATACAAGGGCCTTCTTGGTGTGTTCTTTGTTTTTCCTCTAACGAATCTTTCTTTTGTATTTTTTTGGGAATATGCCTTCTCCAAGTTTGTGTGGAAATTTTTTATGCAAGCGATTACTCACATAGTTTTATGTCCATCCTCCATGGAACACCTCTTTTTCCATTGAAATTCACATTATTTGAGTTCCTTTCTCAACAAACCTATTTTTAAGAGGGTCTGGAAAAGTATACCTAAGTTCATTTTTTGGAAGATCTAGCTAGCTCATAATCAAGACTTATTCAAGGATGTCAAACCTCTCTGTAGAATTGTTGAAGCTAAAACTATTGTTCTTCTCTCTGAACATTTCAAAACTTGGTGACTCAAAATTTTCTCTCGATAGGTCCTTCACTATCAGGAGGCTTCTTGGCTCCAACATTTCTCCATGTAGATAGCTACCTCAATTCATACTCATACTAGAAAAAACTAACATCGTCAACCCACACCTTATGATTTCCATCAGTGGAAACAATGTCAATCCTATCACATCATTTTCTTTGATGATGCATCTAAGTGAAAACCCAGGTTGGTAGGAGAGGGTGGGGTTCTCTTAGGCCCTAGAGGAACATTAGAAATAACATTTTCTTGGAGTCTTAGCCTTACTACTAACAATCTGGTAGAAGCTTGTACGCCTTTATTCAAGGGATCTCTTTATCTGAAGCCAAAAATTTTCACAAGCTCATCATCCTTGTTTAGTTGATCAACATTAACAGTCATTATGATTTTAAGACCATCCTATAATTCCCCCCTCCTATTATTATTTTGTTCATGGGTTTTCCACATGGTATCCTCTTGTCTCGATGACTTCATGCATTCGAAACACCCTCTGCCAACTCACTACAAATTCCCTTGTCCAGACTCCAAGTATATTCAGTTCCCATTCTCCCTCCCAACTTGGTGTGGGATTACTCCATTGACGATGGATCCATCTGTCTGAAATTGAAATCAAGGTCTTGAATGGGCCCAAGGTAGGATGAGACTGGTCATTATGGCTCCATTTATCTATGAGTGATAGGAATTATTTCGGTCAATCTCTTGTACAATTATTCTTGTGGTGATTCGTTGGTCCCTTCCTGGTTACAACAACATCTTTGACACCCCTGGTAGCCTTGCTCCATTGGTTCAAATATGTATTATTGTTACGAGTCCCATGGAGTAGCACAATCATGGTCAAATCTAAGGTGACCTTCTCTTAGACTAAATGGGACATTGAGGACCTCCAAAATTAATTATATTCACTCAAATTAGACGAAGCAACCTATCTGCATAGGTGGTTTCCATTATAAAAATCCTTGTTCAACATCGTCAAGTGATTTAGCAAATCCAGGATGAATGTAGTGCACTCAGGAGCCACATTGAAGATCTCCAGGCCCGTCCTCTCTAGGCTTTAGAGTCACCATATGCCATTGTTTGGTTTTATATGGGTTCTTTCCTCTTAGCAAACTCCAGTGTTTCATATTTGAATTCTCCTGCTTTAGGGGAAATATTGGAAGATTCCAGTATTATGGGTCCTCCTTTCACTATTTAAGTTGGATGTAGTGCTTCTTTTCCTATATTCTCAGGATTTTCATCCGAATTTACACTATAAGGTTTTTTGTTGTGTATTTCTCTTCTGAGCATCTAAAAAAATTACCGCCAGTTTGGTATAGTTTTTCATCAGAGCCCTTCGTGATCGTAAATGTTGACATAATCTCTTTTATTTTGTAACCTTTCTATGTGCATTTTCCACAGATTTTTTTTCATAGAAACTGGGAGATAATATATTAAGTAAAAATTGCGGCAATGAATGCAACAAGGTTACAAAGGAGAGGTAGTCTTGCAAAATTTAGGCACTCAGAGGGATTTGAGGGATTTGATGAAATATCATGCTTGCTTATAGATAAATATTTCAAATAATAAGAAGATAAGCATACAAAAGAAATCCTTATAGTGTATCTACTCGAATAAAAGATTTGAGACTATAAGAGAAGAAACCACATCGAGGAACCATAAACTAATTATTAATTGAGGGGGGTCATTAGGGGGTGGATTTAAAAACACAATTTCCATTGATACATAAATACCCCATTTTTCCTCTTATAGCTTGGTTAGCCTATTGATTTGCTAAAGTGTTGTTTTGTCGGAAAAATATGAAAAAAATCCACTTGCAAAATGGACTTCAATGCCATTTGAATTTAATGGAATATGGAATACAATTGAGCATCTCGAGGAAGTGATCACAATTTAAGGTGTCTTATGGTGTTTTTGGAGTCCCCCAGAATAATGAACTTCTGAACATTTGGAGCTACAGCTAAACAGATCCTCTGAAGTAGAGAAATAGGCTTCTTATTGATTATTTGTAAATTGACCAAGACTCCAGGAATAGATAATCTCTAAGGTTCTTATAGGATCAAAGAAAACCCCACATTTTACTAATATAATATCTCATGGAAAAAATAAAAATAAAAATTCTTATTTTCCCTTTATTCATTATATTATATTGGAATTGTTTTTTGTGATTTTTTTTATTTATATTAGAATCTTATTTTATGATAATATTATTAATGATATTAATATTTTAAAAACAATTTAATATTTTTTATAATAATTAGCTGAAGAATATGTATTTAAATAAAAAAATTCTCCAAATAATTGAGTTTTAGCATTTTTGTGTGGGCACTGAAACAAAATTTATGAATTATGGTGCGATTTGGCTTGAATTGATTTCAAATAGTCGATGGTGGTGAGCATTCATCATTGTTTAATTACATAGAATATAAATGTTCTGCCCAGAAACAGGAGATAGGCCAGGCAAGGCCACGACATGCGAGTTGTGAAAGGGTTTTATATATATAGGGCTAGGTTCTACCCATCGCATGTGTGTGTTTTTTTAATATTAACATGCGAAGAAGCAGGAATAAATTAATTTCCGGCAAGAGAATTTCCAGGGAAAACAAAGAAGATGAAAAAATCATATCTAAATTGACAGAAAGAAAGCTTGATGATCATGAAGTCTACAAATCTCCGAAACCAGAAGAAAAGGATTTCTTGTTTCATAAACTCACCTAAACACAATCACACATTAATCTTCTTGAATCTATATCTAGAATAACTTCCCATAGCCAATCCAGCGTGAATAATATCTATGATGATGTTGAACTAGAAGCATGATTCAAATATGATTTTGATGGCATAATTGAGAAGGAATTCACAGAACAACTTGCAAATAAATATGGACAATATGAGAATGTTATTTCTACATCTTCGGAATATTTAGAGGAAGTTGAGGAAAGATTCAAAAAAGAGATTTCTAAGAAAGAAGAATACTGCAAAGCAGTGGTGTTATAGCTAATTTTTCTTCACCCCTTGCAACTTTATTGGATGGCCTTTCCATTTCCCTATGTAGACTTGAAGTCCTATTTTGTACTTTCCAGAGCCAAAATATCATATTTTTCCACATATACACGCCCTACCAGTTAGACAGGATGCATATACGCAGGTTGCACCACTACATCCTGCATACATCGAGCTTGGTGCCCAAAATTAAAACATTGTGTCGGGTTTCCATGTCATGTTATGAGATCCATGATCCTTGACCTTCCATATACTAGAAACATTCTGACTCGGCCCTTCAGTTTCATTTGAAGCCTATAAATTGATCCATATCCAAGTTGTGGAGGGGAAGAAAAATCAACTTTTGAGAGAAAAGATACTCTGGAGAAATTTCACTTCACATTGATTCTGCAAACCTTTATCCTTGAAAGTTTGAACCCATTGTTCATCCCCCAAGTTCTTCCCTCTTTGATGAAGAACCTCATTGTCTCTTTTATATGAGCTTGACTTTGGTGGAGGATTGAAGTGGTTGAGGACCAGCTGGAAGGGACCTAGTTTCTCGGTTCTGAGACGTGTCAACACAGAAGTTTGTTACTTGTATACTTTTGTTGATTATTTTAATAAGAATACTCTTTTCTCGTCCAATTGATATTTTGAAAATATTTGAATTCTTATTTCATAGGCATATTTGTCATGTATGTGAATGGATTATTCTATTTATATGCTAACATTATATATTATCACCATATGTTTGTGTATATTGGTTCTTAAGGACAAGTTGTAGGTATAAATCTTTGAGTTGTGTGCTCAACGGTGGTCTTCATCAAATGTTCATACGAGGTAGGCTCTTTATCTTGTCTTGTTAGCATCTTCATTTATATAGCATACTAGGGATTAGAATTTATTTTTGCAGTCATTCCATTTGTTGTGGTTTACCCCATGCCATAGAGAGATTTTCCTCGTAACATAATTGGATACCATACTTAGGATTGATCTTCTGTTTTGGGGTTTGGAGTGTTTTTCTCCTTGAATTTCTCTATGTCAGCCTGTGTTTCCTTATTGCCTGATTGCTTGATAGCCTATTTTTACTTTTCATCTGAGTTTCTTGGCCTTATCCTTTCCCTGGCAGTGTTTTACTACATATACGCGAGTTTCCCCTTAACAGACGCATACATACGTGAGTTTTCCTTCTATAGGGCGCGTACATACGTGAGTGTTACTCAAACAATCATGTACATAAACTTTTCCTCTTACTGGCTAAGTTTGGTGTTAGATGGGTGAGTTTGGTTGGTTAATGAGTCTTCTTGGGTCTCTTTCCTAGTTGGTGAGTGCTTACAGGGTGATAGGAAACCTTCTTATTGTTGGATTTTCAGGCGGTATTCTTTCTTATCATCTTTTTCATTGGTTGTCCTTGCATCTTGCTTTGAGTGTCTACTTCTTGGTATCCTTCTTGGCTTATCAATCCTTGCATTTTGGTTTCTTTATATCGAAAATACAAAAAAAAATTGTTCATTTTTGCATTATGGCATTTTCTCTTTTGGGTTCTTAGTATTGATCTTGATATATATGGAAAGATTGCATTTTTTTGAAATTGTAGAAATTGCATTGAAAGTTGCATTTTAAAGGCTTACCATCTTTTGAGAATTTAAGATTAGGACTAAGCATTATGTTTATATTCATTTCTTTGATATGTTGAGTCATAATATCATCGGTTTAATGACCACATATCTTGAGTAAAAAAAAACCAATAAAAGTAAAATTGATTAAGTAAAATTGATTATAAATGATTTTATTTTTCAGAGTACACAAAAAAGCATAAGATATAGGGCGTTGGAATAGGATTTTGTGAGTAAAATTCTCCAAGGATATTAAACTAAACATATGTGTCTGACTAGGGAGTGGTGAAATCTATTATCTAATTAGTGACGTTAGGATGCTCCACTCACACTGGAGTTAAGAACGAGGTCATGCGAAGTTTATTGCAAATATATCACTCTAATACCTTCTTAGCATCATAGATATTTCTGGGGATCTATTCATATTTGGGGGTTTCACTAGTACCTTTAACTTCGTGAGAGGTAGTGATTTCAAGATTTTGGG